>SJXQ01007988.1:136776-172980 GCA_006408695.1 Aepyceros melampus | reverse complement strand
CGCCCCCCATCCCCGCAGCTGTGTCCACATGTCCATCCATTCTCTCTGTCTGTATCTCTACTCCTGTCGTGAGAATAGGTTCATCTGTACCATTTTTCTAGGTTCCATATATATGTGTTAAAATTTGTTTTTCTCTTTCTGACTTACTTCATTCTGTATAACAGACTTCTAGGCTCATCCACTTCATTACAGCCTACTAGCCATTTTTTAAAAGAATCCAGATTCTTATGCAGCCACAGTTGCTTGCTAATGTGATGTGGGTATTGTACAGCATCTTCAATCTCAGAATCAGGTTAGATGTCACTACCCTCACTTCCGATTCACGTTGATTATGGCACCACATTTCCTTTTTATTATAGCACCTGCCAAAAACTCAGCTTTATAATAATAAGCTATCATTGAAAGGAATGTAGCACAATCTAATGTTTTAACTATGAACTACCTCGATCTAGCAGTTCTCACGGTGTTAACAGAAGTCAGTTATGACCACGTTTCCCTCTGAAATTGAAAATACCCAGTATAACCCTTGTAAGTTTCCTGTGTGACTCTGAGACACCTCAGTGCAGTATGGGATCTGCGGTTTGAGGCAGCGTTGCCACTTGGACTCAGAACCCAGTAGAGGAATAAAATGTGATCACTTTTAATTAAAAAAAAAAAAAGCCTGTTGAAAAAGTGCATTCAAAACTCCTAGCTTGATTATTCAGAGCTTTATATATATTTGAGAGATTCTTTCACTTGACTTAGTACTCCTTTGAGATAAGTGTTGCAAATCAATGGAATGGAACGAAGATGAAGCTATTTTGAGTCTAAGCCGTTTGGGGTTTCTTCAGTAGAAAAATGTGGGGCTAGTCTAATTTCTAAAATTCTTTCTAAACTTTGATCTCTGAAATTTATACACTCAAATCTTTTCTTTCATGTTGAGTGAGCACTGCTTTTTTATAAGCAGATTTCCCCCCTCAGTTCCCTTAAGAATTGAGTCGTAGCCCATGATATAGTAAACAGTGCATGCGTGCTAAGTCACTCAGATGTGTCTGACTTTTTGAGACCCTGTAGCCTGCCAGGTTCCTCTGTCCATGGGATTCTCCAGGCAAGAATACTGGAGTGGGTTGCCATGCCCTCCTCCAGGGGATCTTCCAGACACAGGGATCAAATCCATATCTCTTAAATCTCATGCATTGGCAGGCGGGTTCTTTACCACTAATGCCGCCTGGGAAGTTAGATCAAAGTTGACACACCTCCTAGATTCTACTCTGAGCTCCTCCATATACCGTCTGTAAAACTTTGGGCAAATCACCTTTCGTTTCTGTGCCTTATTTGTTTAATCTGCAAAATAAGGGCAACAGTGCCCATCTTATCAATTATGGTAGGGTTAAAACAGTGTCTGTCTAGTGCTCTTAACATTATAAAGCACCATATGGATCTATTATAATACACGAGTTTTTATTCTCGTGCAGAGTCTTAAAAGTCTGTCTAGATTAGTGCCACCAGTGGGCTATGGTACTAATTACAAGTATTTTAAAAGGAAAAATTATTTTTAAGATTCGTTAATTTGTAACCTGTATGCCAATCCGACATCACAATTCTACCCATCAGTGATCATTTCAAAGCTGGATAGATTAAATATTTTTAATGCAATATATCTTCAACCTGGCCTCATTTATCTTGGTGTCTAATCATTTTGATGTTGGCCAACAAATTTTTGAATCTTCTAAACAAAAATAGGCATATATCTTATTACTCCAAACACTCATCGTATGTCCTTAAAAGTTAAATCTCATTCAGCTTATCTTCCCTAACCATCTACTGCTGTCCCCCTCCCCCTGTCCACAAAATTGAACACAAGACGTTGTTGGTATGTTATGTACAGATTCCCTTAGGAAAAAAATTATCATAGAGGTCATACAGTAACATTTTGATGTTTTGAGGAATAAAGCAGCATTGGAAAATATTCTCTTGTGATTTAGTCAGTCGTTGAGAATGTGGTTAAAGATGTCATTTACTACATTACAGCTTCCTCTTTATCTTAATGGAAATATCTGTTCTTGTATGAAGGATGTTATACTTCTGTAAAGCTTTTTTAAACATTTTTCTCTTTTTATCTACTAGTTCAAAGATGAGTTTAGCAAATGCAAAGTGTTTTTTTGTCTTCATTTTACATGCTAACATAGCTACTGATTCCAATTAAGACCTTGCCCCTTACTTCCCCTTTGCCTCATTCTTTTCTTGCCAATATTCATTTTATTTTGCCTTGTATAGTTGATGTATTGCTTTAAAATATGCCAAACCCTTCATAGAACACAGCATGGAATAAAAGTTATTTATCGCATATTTAAAAAAAATTCAAACAAATGAAAATACACCCTGCCTGATTATCAGTCCAGGTCCTGACAAAAATGAATAGCACATCTAAGGGGAAATAAATACCTCAACTTTGTCTTTTCCTTGCCTTCTGATTTACCAGCAGTCAAACCCAACAGGAAGACGGAGGGCAAGGGAACCCATTGTTGCAGTCCATGTGGATGGGCCTCTGTCGGGGCCAGAGAACAGAGTGGAAAAGAGTGGTGAGTGGCTCTGTAGGTGAAAATGGAAGATCTCCAGCAGATCTAGCAATGGTTGGTAATGGAAACAAATGGTACAAAGGTAGAATATTCTGTACACCAGAAAAAATAATGTGGCACCAACTGTTCCTATAGGTCAATTCAAAAAAGCAGTTTTCAAGAAATCCATAATTAGCTAATAATATAGAATCTAAGATGCTACAGAAAACACTGAATACATATAATCTCACCATATAAAATAAAATTTAAAACCACAGCATATTCTCAAGACCAAAAGTGTTAAAAATAGGAATTGTGTATATGTTTTGCTCATCCCTAACTGTACACAAATTAAATAGAAAATTTGGTGTTGAAATTCAGAAATTTTGTGTATTCCTTGTTGTCCTGTCACTGCCAATACTCAAAGAAATAATTGCTGAAATAACAAGACAAAGATAATACATGTGGGTCGTAAAAATGAGCACATGAAATATTAGGATTCTAATTTCAGAAGTTTCCTTATGGACATTGGGAAGGGTCTTGAAGACAGATACTTTTGTTAGACAAAAGTGAAAATGAGTCTAAAAAACAGATAAAAATATTTGGAATAATTAAAAAAATTTTTTTTCTATTCCCCTATTCAACAATGCACCTCACCATCAAACCTGAATATGTTGTTATAATTATTACTTTCTCTCAGCCTGGTTTCTTAGCTTTAGCTTAGAGATGAAGCAAATACATTATTTTTTTCCTGAAGGTAAAAACAAAGAAAGAAAAGAAAGAAGCAAATGAAAAGATTAAAAAAAGACACAGGATACTTTGAGAAAATAGGATGAGTTTAAGTGATTAAACAGCTTAAATTGAATGCACTCAGCAAAATAGCCCCTTGCCGTTATGTCACTGAAATATTTACCATTGTCACTTGCTTTAATAATTACTGTGCATCTTTGTGGATTTTAAATTGGTTTTGCCATTTATGTCTGTTTGTAGTTTTTGGCTTATTTAAATCTAAAGGTTTATCAGTGAGTTTGATAATAAACTTTGCTTGATTTGAAAAATTAGACTGTTGTTCTTTCCATCAGCCATTTTGTGAATTAAATCAGATTTCAAATGCTACTTAATAGCAACTATGTCTACTGAGTACTGACTTTAATTAATTCTCTGTCTTTGACTGAAAAGCAATCAACAGCTAAGCCAAAATTTAACCTCTTTGGGGGTGTTGGCTGCTTGAAATGCAATCTTCTTCCAGGTATATCTTCAAATCTCTGTTAATATAATACCCTAAACCCATCCCTTGTACTTACAGTTAGAACAAAGTTGTGAGGGTGGCAGTTAAAAAAAAAAAAAATATATATATATATATATATATGTATATGGGTTCTCCATCTTGAGTGCATCAAGTTGCTGAAATTCTTGATCTAAAACTCAGGCACTTTAGAAACATTAGTTAATTCCTATCTCCTAACAAAACAATACTCGTAATTTTCTGATAAATTTCAAGGCATGTCTACCAAATCATTTGCTTCATTCCTGAGAAGCTTCAGTTTCTGAATGAGCTTTCAGTTCTTCCTGATAAAATAACAGCTTTGTTGGACATGCCACCGGATACTTATATGTTAGCCTTCAACCGGATTGTCTTACGTCCCAGAAGAAGTGTGTATGGGAACAAAAAAAACAGAGGTGACTCCAAGGGTCATGGGAAATTTCCCTGGCATACAGAGCAATGTGAGATATGTCTAAGGAAAATATTTAGTTTCATAATTTTGGAATAAGATTTCATTTAGCACTTTGGGAACATGTGTTTAAATCAGTACGCAGTAAGCTCAGGAAAACTGCAGTGAAGGGCTTGAGCTTTCTGTCATGTCATCAGGAGCTTGAATGGCTGTTAGGCTCACAGAACACTAAAGCTCCATGGACCACAGAAACACACCCTTTTTGTTTCCGAGTTGTTACATTTAAGGGTCTTGGGGTTGTTTTGTTGGTTTTGCTGTGTTATACCCAGAATTGGTAGCCTTATTACCTTAGTTTTCCATTTTCTTTAGGCTTACAGGACTCTGGGCTGAAAGGGAGCTTTGAGGATGTTTTGTCCAATCCACCATCTGGTGCTAGGTCTGTGCACCCCTCTACTCCTTGCATTTCCCAGTCCTCCCAGCGCGTAGCAGGTGTTGAGGGAAACACATTAAATGAGCTATAAATTTCTCTGTCATTTGCTTGCCTTGGACTTGTCAGTTACTAATAGGTCCCAGTTCTCTGTGAGCCAGGAAAATGGGAACCTAGAGGGATTACTTAGAAATAATAAATAGGGAACACTTTTTCCAATCTCTGTAGGCTTTGTTTCCCCTCCAGTTTTTGCCCCTCCGAAAGGCTAATTTCTGGTATTCCCACCAAGTCAATTGCCAAAACAAAACGAGGTTCAAACCCTGAAGGATCATCATGCCCCGGGTCATCTGATGGGCAAGGGCAGATTCTACTACCCAAGTCCTAGCATGAGAGTACAAACCCTGGCCACCATTATCTGCTTCATTTTTGATAGGATATTTCTAGAGAGTGATTTACTGTGATTTTGGAAATGACTAATGCTTTGATTATCTTGGTAGAACTCAAAATATAACCTTTGGGGGCACATGTCTTTTTCAGAACCACATTAATATTATTAGATGGGCTTCTCAGGTGGCTCAGCGGTAAAGAATATGCCTGCCAAGCAGAAGACACAGGTTCAATCCCTAGGTCAAGAAGATCCCCTGGAGAAGGAAATGGCAGCCTACTCCAGTATTTTTGCCTGGGAAATCCCATGGGCAGAAGGAGGCTGGCAAGCTATAGCACATGGGGCCACAAAAGTGTCAGATATGATATATCAAGTAAGCAATGACAATATGTGGGACACATGTACACCCATGGCTGATTCATGTCAACGTACGGCAAAAACCACCACAATATTGTAAAGCAATAAGCCTTCAATTAAAATAAACAAATTTTTAAAAGAGAGATACTATCATTGTATTTGACATAGTTCACAACAGGAGGAAGAATTGCAGAACAGTTTAAAGTCAAAACTGTAGCTACCGATACATGGGATTGAATGCTGCTTCCACTTCTTGTTGGCTACACTGTATGACCTTAGGCAACTGCTTAAACCTCTTCATTTATAAAATGAGAATAATAAAAAGAACATGTAAAGCACCATGGACAGTGCTCAGTTCAGTTCAGTTGCTCAGTCGTGTCCGACTCTTTGTGACCCCATGAATCGCAGCACACCAGGCCTCCCTGTCCATCACCAACTCCTGGAGTTCACTCAGACTCACGTCCATCGAATCAGTGATGCCATCCAGCCATCTCATCATCTGTCGTCCCCTTCTCCTCCTGCCCCCAATCCCTCCCGGCACCAGAATTTTTTCCAATGAGTCAACTCTTCCCATGAGGTGGCCAAAGTACTGGAGTTTCAGCTTTAGCATCATTCCTTCCAAAGAAATCCCAGGGCTAATCTCCTTCAGAACGGACTGATTGGATCTCCTTGCAGTCCAAGGGACTCTCAAGAGTCTTCTCCAACACCACAGTTCAAAAGCATCGATTCTTCGGCACTCAGCCTTCTTCACAGCCAACTCTCACATCCATACATGACCACAGGAAAAACCATAGCCTTGACTAGATGGGCCTTGGTAGGCAAAATAATGTCTCTGCTTTTGAATATGCTATCTAGGTTGCTCATAACTTTCCTTCCAAGGAGTGTCTTTTAATTTCATGGCTGCAGTCACCAACTGCAGTGATTTTGGAGCCCTAAAAAATAAAGTCTGACACTTCTTCCACAGTTTCCCCATCTATTTCCCATGACGTGATGGGACCAGATGCCATGATCTTCGTTTTCTGAATGTTGAGTTTCAAGCCAATTTTTTCACTCTCCTCTTTCACTTTCATCACGAGGCTTTTTAGTTCCTCTTCACTTTCTGCCATAAGGGTGGTGTCATCTGCACATCTGAGGTTATTGATATTCCTCCCGTCAATCTTGATTCCAGCTTGTGTTTCTTCCAGTCCATCGTTTCTCATGATGTATTCTGCATAGAAGTTAAATAAGCAGGGTGACAATATACAGCCTTGACGTACTCCTTTTCCTATGTGGAACCAGTCTGTTGTTCCATGTCCAGTTCTAACTGTTGCTTCCTGACCTGCATACAGATTTCTCAAGAGGCTGGTCAGGTGGTCTGGTATTCCCATCTCTTTCAGAATTTTCCACAGTTTATTGTGATTCACACAGTCAAAGGCTTTGGCATAGTCAAGAAAGCAGAAGTAGATGTTTTTCTGGAACTCTCTTGCTTTTTCCATGATCCAGCTTTAGACAGGAGATCATTATTCTGGATGCAAGTCTGTTCCAAGCAGCAGAGTGAGCCTGAGGCAATCGTCAGTTTTCTCACCTATAGATGATCTCTCACATTTATTCTATCTCCATCTTCATCTCGCTGTGACTTTCTCTTAAGCATCTTGATATGTGAATATTGCTTTGAAATTGCTTTCAAAAGATAGCACAAGTTAATTGTTTACTTCAGTGCCTGGCTTTTACTAGAAATGCAATGTGTTTTTGTTCCCTATTCTTCCTTCTTTCCCCCTTTCCCCTCCCTTAGCATTAGAGAAACCTCATTATTGGAGAACAGTTTCTGTGAGTATAGTCTATTGTAATTCTTCTTAGATCACTCACATATTGTGACTTAAGAATGTTTATAAACACTGAAATCTCAATAATCGCTGATATCCTCCATTAAAGAAAGACAATGGGCAAACAGGAAATAATGGTGCCAATTTTCCTTTGCTCTCCTGATGGGGGTGGTCCTTAAGGGTACACAGGGTTTTTGATGGTGTTAAAGATTTCTTATTCTAGAACTGCATAATTGCATGGCTGATGCTGAACCTCCACTTTGAGTTGTTTCAGTCATTCCTCCAGGAAAAATTTAAAAGAATTTAGTTTGGTTTCAAAATGTATACAGATCCAGTAGCAGCCCCACAGCCACCTATAGAGGACTTCAGTTTATTTTCATACACTCTGCATTTAGTTTATTTTTATTTAAAAAATTTTTATTCCTCACTGCAGATGTTTGTATTACCAAGATGTTCCTACTAGAGAAGGTTGGTGTGATCCCTTAGACAAAAAGATGTTTCTCCCAGCCAAGTACTTACATAGCTATAGTCACAGCTAACTCCTAAAACAACTCTGTGATCTGGATACCGTTCATCCCATTTAATAGAAATGACAGGTAAAGGTTCAGAGGCTATGCATTTAGTTTTTAATTTTCAGAATAAAGCTAGTTTGTCCCAACTCATCTGGCTTACTGATTACACTAAGAGAGAGAGTTTGCGTATGCATGTGTCTGTGTTGAGAAAAATGAGAGCATGGACTTACCTTGAATAAACTCAAGTATTTTCAATAACATGAACTACCAAAATATTTCTCCAGATTTTGCTGATTTGTGCAAAACTGTGTCTGACTCACTCTCATCATTTGCACATCAAACATGAGAATATCCAGAGGTGGAAACATAATACTTCACAAAAGAATGTCTCTGGTACAGAGCAAAACACATGCCTTACCTTTCCAAAACAAATAGAGCAACTAAGGTTAATTAATTGCAATCAGAACTTGAAGGAAAATGCTCGGGTGAATGTTTCTCAAACTTGACTATACATTAGAATTACCTGAAGAGTTTACAAAGTACTGATGCCTGGGTCCTGCTTCCTAACATTCTGATTGACGCTGTCTGGGGTGCAACTTGGGCTTTAAGATTTGTAAAGACTCTCCGGAAGATTCTAACATGTAGCCAAATTTGAGAACCACTATTCTACATCTGTGCATCTCAGAGTTAGCTTATCAAAAATCTTCTGTGAGTGGGGAGGTGGATTCCTTAATGACAGGTCAGTTGCTTCTGAGTTGTGAACATAAATATTTCTCTCTTGGATTATCGTATTATAGAAAAAGATTGAAGATGTGATAGGGAAATTATGTTTCCATTAAAGAACCCATCATAGCAAAGGAATAAGGGAAATAGAAGTTTACGTTGCTCTTATGTGGTATGTTTAGCTCTGATGAGATAGGTAGATGCATGGTGATCATAAGAATCCCCTCCCCCCATCTTGTTGTCCTCTGTCTTTAATAATGCTATTCCTCATGTTTGTTCAAAACAGCAGCTCAAGCTTCAGTCAACACAGCAGGAAAGGGGAAGAAACAAACAATGAACTATTTGATAGAATGTCCTAGAAGTAGAATAGATGATTCCACGTACATCCCTTTAATTCAGTGGTTCTTACTTAACTGAGTGTGGTTTTGCCCTTCAAGCGATATTTGACAAAGTCTCAGGACATTTTTTGGTTGTCACAACTTTGATAGGGCACAGGTAGCGGTGTGTGCATGCTCAGTTATGGCTGATTCTTTGCGACCTCGCGGACTGTAGCCTGCCAGGCTCCTCTGTCCATGGAATTTTCTAGGCAAGAATACTAGAGTATGTTGCCATTTCTTACTCCAGGGGATCTTCTCAACCTAGGAACTGAATCCATGTCTCTTGCATCTCCTTGCACTGGCAGGCAGATTCTTTACCGTTGAATCACTTGGGAATCCTGGAGGTACAGGACTACTGGTATCTAATGAGTAGAGGTCAAGGATGTTGCTTAACTTTGCACAGTGCCAGGAGAGCCCCCACAGCAAAGAACTATCTGGCCCAAATTGTCAATAGAATTGATATTGAGAAACCCCACAAGCAAAGCCATAAGTTGATCTTATGGCTGTACCTAGCTATAGGAAGGTAGGAAACTATAACCTATAATTAGAGAGGATGTCCATCTATTAACAAATCAAGGATTCTGTTACTTAAAAAGGCAGAATGTACATGGCCAGGGAATCTATTTCTCTGCATTATGTTGTCCTATAACTTTCACCTCTGGCCAAAGAGGTTTGAGAGTTGGAGTTTTTTCCCTCATATCTGATCCATCATGCAGCTATGATGCAAACTCATGCCCACCATTAATGGGCCAATTTTTGAAGCAAAACCAGCCATTTGCATAAATAGAAATGCAACTTTAATGAAGGCTTTTCTGGCTACTGTTCCTGAGAAGCTGGGGTTATACTATAATGACTTAATCTTTCATGAATATGTAAGAAGATCCTGCTAGGCTTTGACTACATCAGCAGTGGGTTACAAGAAGAATTTCCAGGATACAGTGTGCACTTTGCATTTTTTTTTCTTTCTTCCTCTCTCCTCTTGGATAGAAATATCTCTTGAGGTAAAGCAGGGTTATCTCTAGTCTCTTCCAGGGCTTAATGTATACAGAGATAATAAAATAAAGCTAGACCTTCAAGTATATCCAATCCACCTCTCTGTTTAAAGGATGAGAAAAGCAGGCCTGGGGACTGAGCTTCTGATCCTAGCACTTCTTCCAAGTAAATGTGTGATTTTAGGGGAGTTCCTTGCCATCTCTCAGCTCCTGTCCTATCTCTAAAGTGAAAGAATTGGAGTAGATAATGTCTTAGGTTCCTCCTAACTTTTTTTCAAAATTGAAGTATAGTTGATTTACGATATTGTGTCAGCTTCAGGTTTACAGCAAAGCGATATAGTGCATATGTGTGCATGTATATTCTTTTCCAGATTCTTTTTCATTCATTCTTTTTCATTTTCATTACTTGTAATGAAAAAGTATCTTATTACAAGAACTGAATATAGTTCCCTGTGCTATAAAGTAAAACCTTGTTGTTTATATATTTTATATATGGTAGTATGTGTCTGTTAATCCCTTCCTCTTCCAATTTATTCCTCACCCCCTTCTCCTTTGGTAACCATAAGAATGTTTTCTATGTTTGTCTGTTTATGTTCGTAAATAAGTTCATTTGTATTGTGTTTTAGATTGCACATAAAAGAGACAGCATATAATAGTTGTCTTTGTCTGATTTATTAATCTCTAGATCCATCTATATTGCTGCAAATAGCATCATTCCATTCTTCTTTATGGCTGAGTAATATTCCATTGTTTATATGTACCACATCTTCTTTATCCATTTATCTGTTGATAGACACTAGGTTGCCTCCATGTTTGGGCTATTGTAAACAGTGCTGCAATAAACATTGGGATGCATATATCTTTTTGAATTAGAGTTTTCATATTTTCTGGAGATATGCCCATGAGTGAGACGGCTGGATCATACGGTAACTCTACATTTAGTATCTTAGGGAACTTCTATGCTTTTCTCCAGAGTGGCTGCACCAATTTCTAAGTTACAGAGAAGACTGGTTTTCTGGAATGTTTTTTCTGTACTTGATATGTTGTGAATGTTGGCTATGAACACAGTCATGTTGTGCAATGACAACATTGTACAGAATGCCTTTACTCCACACCCCCTCCAGCATTTATTATTTGTAGACTTTTCAACAATGGCCATTCTGACTGGAGTGAGTTGATACCTCATTGTAGTTTCGATTTGATTTCTCTAATATTAGTGATGTTGAGCACCTTTTCAATCCTTCTAATATTTAAACTATTTGGTACCATGAAACTCTGATCTGAGAATTTCACCTAGACTTATAGAACGTGGAGTGAAGGAGCTGAGGCTGTTTTCCAAAGTTGAGCCTCCTTTTGGATTTTGAACTTTTGCTCTTGTTTTCAGGTTTATGCTTGTGCTTGTTTAGGCGTTTCAGTGGTGTCTGACTCTTTGCAACCCCATGGACTGCAGCCCACCATTTCCTCTGTCCGTGAGATTCTCCTAGCAAGAATATTGGAGTGGATTGCCATGCCCTCTTCTAGAGGATCTTCCCGACCCAGAGATCGAAGCTGCATGTCTTGCATCTCCTGCACTGCAGGCAGATTCTTGACCACTAAGCCACTGGGAAAGTCCTCTTGGGTTTTTACTGGCTGTCAACTAGCATGATGGAAATGTAAACATCCTGAGAGGCTAGACTTTCTATGGTGACAAGGTTTTGTTAAACAGGGCTAAAACTGGAGCATTCTAAAGATCTTTTTCAATTCTATTTCAACTCATTTCAATTCTAGGATAGTAACAGTTCACAAATAATGAACGAAATCTGAACTTTGGAAGAAAAATCAATGAAATTCTATCTATGAAGCAATTATTCCTAAAGTCTATGTCTTTTTATTATGACTTAATACATAATTCAAATAAACTCTCTTTTTTTAATTTTTATTTTTACTTTATTTTACTTTACAATACTGTATTGGTTTTGCCATACATTGACATGAATCTGCCACAGGTGTACATGAGTTCCCAATTCTGAACCCCCTCCCACCTCCTACCCCATATCATCTCTCTGGATCATCCCCATGCACCAGCCCCAAACATCCTGTATCCTGTATCGAACATAGACTGGCGATTCGTTTCTTACATGATAGTATACATGTTTCAGTGCCATTCTCCCAAATCATCCCTCCCTCTCCCTCTCCCTCAGAGTTTAAAACTCCATTCTATACATCTGTGTCTCTTTTGCTATCTTGCATACAGGGTTATCATTACCATGTTTCTAAATTCCATATATATATATGTTAGTATAGTGTATTGGTGTTTTTCTTTCTGGCTTACTTCACTCTGTATAATTGGCTCCAGTTTCATCCACCTCATTAGAACTGATTCAAATGTATTCTTTTCAATGGCTGAGTAATATTCCATGCTGTATATGTACCACAGCTTTCTTATCCATTCATCTGCTGATGGACATCTAGGTTGTTTCCATGTCCTGGCTATTATAAAAGTGCTGCAATGAACATTGGGGTACACGTGTCTCTTTCAATTCTGGTTTCCTTGGTGTGTATGCCCAGCAGTGGGATTGCTGGGTCATATGCCAGTTCTATTTGCAACTTTTTAAGGAATCTCCACACTGTTCTCCATAGTGGCTGTACTAATTTGCATTCCCACCAACAGTGTAAGAGAGTTCCCTTTTCTCCACACCCTCTCCAGCATTTATTGCTTGTAAACTTTTGGATCACAGCCATTCTGACTGGTGTGAAATGGTACCTCATTGTGGTCTTGATTTGCATTTCTCTGATAATGAGTGATTTTGAGCATCTTTTCATGTGTTTGTTAGCCATTCGTATGTCTTCTTTGGAGAAGTGTCTATTTAGTTCTTTGGCCCATTTTTTGATTGGGTCGTTTATTTTTCTGGAATTGAGCTGCATAAGATGCTTGTATATTTTTGAGATTAGTTGTTTGTCAGTTGCTTCATTTGCTATTATTTTCTTCCATTCAGAAGGCTGTCTTTTCACCTTGCTTATAGTTTCCTTTGTTGTGCAGAAGCTTTTAATTTTAATTAGATCCCATTTGTTTATTTTTGCTTTTATTTCCAGTATTCTGGGAGGTGGTTGCTTGTATATTTTTGAGATTAGTTGTTTGTCAGTTGCTTCATTTGCTATTATTTTCTTCCATTCAGAAGGCTGTCTTTTCACCTTGCTTATAGTTTCCTTTGTTGTGCAGAAGCTTTTAATTTTAATTAGATCCCATTTGTTTATTTTTGCTTTTATTTCCAGTATTCTGGGAGGTGGAAAAACTAAACTCTCTCTTTTTAATATCAAAGCAAAGTATAATATCTGATTTGCTTCTATTATGGTTTAGAAAAATTAAAAGAAAGAATATCAAGACAGCATGCAGAAGATCACCATTAGGTTTTCCTCAGGTGGGGATAAGTTTTCACATGGTTAACTTCTTTCATCTGATTAACATGCTTTAAGTACAGCAAGTTTCATCTCCTAGGCAGGATGGCCTCACACACACACACACACACACACACACAAATGCTGTTTTATAGAAAGTTACAGAGAAGGCTTAGTTTCTGGAATATTGTTTTCTGGACTTGATATCTTGTGCATGTTGGCTGTGAACACAGCCATGTTGGGGCAATGACAACATTGTCCAGACTGCCTTCTCTCCTCAACTATGCATCTTCCTCCCAAGAGATAGGGGAGAAGACTCCCACTGCAGAGGAAATGGACTGTTCCAGCAACCAGTGAAGTGAAGTGAAGTCTCTCAGTCGTGTCCGACTCTTTGCGACCCCATGGACTGTAGCCTACCAAGCTCTTCCGTCCATGGAATTTTCCAGGCAAGAGGACTGGAGTGGGGTGCCATTTTCCAGCAACCAGTGCTGCCATTCAAATGTGACAGTGTGGCAGATGTGGAGAAAGTTGCCTTGGAGTTTCTATAACGTGTTGTTACCTCCCCAAATTGCTCTGTTTTCTGAGGACACGCCATGGATCATGGCTTAATCGCCTCTGGAGGTGAAGCCGCCTAAAATAACTAATTTGAAATCCTACTGGTTTATATGTATTGGCTTGTTTTACAATATAGAATCCAGGGTAATTCTGGCTTTAATTGCATCACAATCTCAGTGTTCATGGAATGTTTTCAAACATGTCATGTTTTACTTCTCAAAATACTGCTATATGTTTTTTTTTAATCCCCTAGACTTTAACCTTTAAAACAAGCTGACAAAAATGACAATAAATCAGAGCATTTCTTAACAGGTAGATAAAAATAGGTCCTAGTTCATATCAGAGAGTTTTGGTAAAGTTAGTAAATTTTTAAAGCGCTCTCAGTATATCCAAATATTTTGAAAAGTGAGTTCTTTGGAAGTTGCCATAGCAGCAGGTATTTTAGGCTAGAAATATCTTTGAGATTATATGTTCTGTTGGTGTTGAAATTGTCTCATTATAGAAAATGTCACAGACTTTCAGTTCAACATTACTAAGTAATAGTCACGGCAGGTAAGAAAAATCTAAGGAAAGTTGTAGGGAAGGGAGCTATTCCCAATACTTCCTGATTTAACTTAGCCTTCCTAGGCAATTTAAAAAGGATGAAATGTGGCCTCATGAACATTTCTTTCACTCAGAATAACTTCATTTCTTTGATAATGATATTCACCACATATCAATAAGCAGGTGTAGATATCTGCCAAAGATGCAGGTTGTCTTTATATAATGTGTCCAATTTCGCTCGGCTAGTTTTGTAAACAGAAGATGATTACTTATTCAACAGAGATCAGACAAAGTGAAATAGCAGAAATGTTAGCCGTTACCTCTACGGTGACATCCAGGGGGTCTCCTTCAGGGTTGATTAACTTCATATAGAAATCTAAAACAATTATACTACACATGCTGAAGAATGAAATGTTCCCATCAGGCAATGATTGCAACCAGCATCGGGAAAAATTTCAGCCAGGCAATCAGAAATCACCAATTATGCAGAGTATCTGCAAGAGATGATGTTAGCTCATAAAAGTGCTGAAAAGAATAACTGGATAAGATTTTTAAAGGAAGCAGATGGGCCCATTTTGGCTCCTGACAAGTTGACTGCACAAACTATATGCACAGGTTCAAACAGATTATGACCCGTGGTAACAGCCAACTCACAAAGTCATGTTCATTGTTCTCTAAATTCATTTGCAAAATGCTCTCCAACCGCAATGATGAAAAACAAAGCAGAGCAGTGATTGAACAAATTGATTCTATTTCTCTTATACTTTGGCTGCCCGAATCCCCTTATTTTTCCCCAAAGCATGAATTTCTAATTTACATATCAATGAGCCACACAACAACTATTTGTTTGCCTGAGTGCTTTAGAGATGCATGTTGTTCTACCTCAATGGTACCCATTTTGTGTTTCCATCTTTAGGATTTATCCTGTTGGTCTTTCTTACTGAAAAAGCTCAGTGGCTTTCTGCCAGCCCAGGGATTCAAGTTCGCAGATTTGGAGAAAGCTCTATAACACTGAAGCAAGAAGGGACTTTAGCTTTACATAGTTCACGTTTCCAAGTTTGAGATGTGAGATAGCTAAAGAATGTAAAATAAACTGCCTTGCCCATGTAACACAACTAATTAGTGGCAAGGCCAAAACGAGAATGCAGGTGTTTGTTTCCATTATTTATTGTTTAACAAAGCACTCCAAAATGTATGGGCATAAAACCACAATGATGTGTTTCTTGTGCTTTTGTGAGTTGTCTGGGGGTTTTCTGTTTGTATCTGAGCTCACTTGCATGTTTGCCTTTAGCTGGAGGGTCATGTGGACAGAAAGTAACAAGATCTTTCTTCACTTGGCTAACAGTTGAAGCTGCTGTGTCAGCTGGGACCCTTGGACTCTCTTCTCTGTGGCCACATGTGGATCTGAAACAGTTTTCTTACATGGTGGTCTCAATGCTCCAAGAAAGCAGAAGCAAAAAGTTGCAAGTCCTCTTAAGATATAGGCCCAGAAATGTCAGTGTCACTCCTGTCCTATTCTATTGCTCACAATAGTGAGACCAGATAAAAGGAGAGATATATTCACTTCTTAATGAGAGGAACGGCCAAGTCATGTTGCAAAAGACCATGGAAGCAATTGCAGAGCCGTCCTTGAAATCGCTCTTTCACGTCAGTGGATCAGTTTCAACGGGTAAGCCCAGCATTTCTGTGTCAGCTCAGTCCCTTTGTCATCCGCATCACTGCTGCTTTCACGGTGAATGGGTGTATCCTCATCTGTCCATAAACAGTTGGCTAGTATTTATCCTGCAGAGAAAACTTCCTCATTGTGATCCTTTGGCTTTAAAGTGAGAACTTTAAAACCATCCAGTAAAAACAACTAGTTTCTCTTTTAAAATTAACTTGATTTGAAACCTAATACATTTTACAAAGTAATAAAACCCTGAGAAATCCTTTTTCTGCTCCTAAGCAGAATCCTTAAAGTTTGATTAGTTTCCAACTGAAAGCTGTCAGGCTGAGCAAGAAGCTTATGTTCACAGTTTATGAGGGATGCCATTTGGAAGTCTGAAACTGGCAGATGTGATGGCCAACAGTGGAGGGTGGTGATGAGGCTGGGGGCCGGGGGTCTCCAGCTGCTTTCTTGATGAGCTCTTTGTCAAAGTCTATCTTCTAAGGAACGTGACTCCTTGCAAGTGGCTGTAGGTCTTAGAGTAAATATTTCATTAGTCATGATGGTTTTGAAAACTTAAAGCTGTGAAGGACACATTGGAATCTCTGTGATTTATGATAAATCTGAAGGAAACTTGATCATTCCAGTCCTGCCATATGTAGCTGTGTGGAATGTGCAAATGAATTGAACTAGCAAACTCCACAGATTTTGTTTCATGATTAAAAAAAAAAAGCCTTAAGTCAGATCAGCTAACAGGCAATTTGAAACAAGGACTTAGCAAGGCAGCTGTTTTAGATGAAATTCCTTCCAAATGCTTCTCTCTCCCTTCCCCCTTCCATATATATATATATATATATTTTTTTTTGCAAATTTATTTTTATATGCATTTTTTAGAAGTTTCTCTTCCAGATTTTCTTGGTTCTGCATATCAGTGATTAAAAAAATGAAAACCTAGACTAGTCCTGTAGTTTCATATGTTACTCTTCTATCAGTTTCTCTTAGAGGACAGATAATATGTGTTAGTTATCCTAGCATATCCACTGAATCTTATACCCCACACACATTAATTCTTTGTATAACACATATAAAGTATTTAGGACAAAAGTTCAGTAAAATGAACAAATGTGCTTTTTAGTATATCATTAGATTTAACTATTATACCCCTCTATAAAGCCAGAAGAAAGATTTTTTCTTCTGTAAAATGGGACATTAAATGACTCAAAGAAATTAAGTGACTTGTGAAACTTTATACAGCAGTTATGTGGCTAAACCAGTTAGAACTCAAATTTCCTAACTTGTAGCTCTGTTATTTTTTATTATACCATGTTGATATTCTGTAACAGGTATTTAATAAATATTCACTGGATGAGTGAATGAATGAACAAATAACAAAACTTCTTGTTTTGTTACTGAACATTACAGATTCATGAACAGAGAACATTTTATAATCTAAAATTTAGATTGGTGTATCCCTGTTCTAGAATGTAGTGATTCTTTAATTCTGATCCTTAGTGACTCATGAACAGATCAGACTGGCCAAAGAGGAACTAAGTGATTCACAGGCAGTAGTTAAGTCATTTGAACAAGACTGGTGCATGTTGATAGGTGCTGAGAGGTGCTCAGACTCAGTGAGCTGAATTTTCTGTCCTCTGTAGCATAGATCCATATTCCGTTATCCAAAATTCTTGGGCAAAAGTTTAAAATAGTTAATAGTTTAGAAAGAAAATGCAATGCATCTTCTGAAAGATATATAAATAAATATAGACATGAAGTAGCACCACATAACAGATATCCTACTATTTCTGTTGTGAAATAAATATTGTTTCTTCATAGAATAAAGTCTATTAATAGGCTCACATCAGATTTTGACCCTCAATGAGCTTAGAGCCAAACTTACCAAAATATATACAGTTTCTGGGTTTTCAATTTTGGCACACTGGATAAGAGTTTGTGGACTTGAAATTTAGTGAATAGGCAGGTTATATATAAATAGACTTTCTTTTGAGAAAAAGAAGACTTGAGTGACAAACACTCGTAAAGCAAACAAACACAGCAGTCTTCTCTTTGTTAACGCAGAAAAAAAGCAAGATTTCTTTTCTAAATGGAAGAGGCTGCTGTTGTTTAGTTGCTAAGTCATGTCCGACTCTTGTGCCTCCGTGAACTCTAGCCCTCCAGACTCCTTTGTCCATGCAATTTCTCAAGCAAGAATACTGGAGTGGGTTGCCATTTCCTTCTCCAGAAGATCTTTCTGACCCAAGGATCAAACCCGCAATTCTTGCATTGCAAGCAAATTCTTTACCACTTAGCCACCTGGGAAGAACAGATGGAAAAGATACCTGTATAGTATTCATTTCTCCACTAAGTTCCTATCAAAAAATCCTATGCAGTATTTTGGGTAGGAGAATATCCATGTTAAAGCCTTTTGATGCTCATCTGAGGAAGCTCTGTAACATGCATTTCCAGAGAAGTCTACATTTTATTTTTATAGCATGTCAACCAAATATCTTACCTGACACATCTCAAATGAATAAACACAATTTTGAGCTAAGTTTTTCTCCATCTCTGAGCTCAGTAATCAAAGGCCCTATTCATAACCACTGCTTTCCTGACCCAAAGCTGTCATATTCCCTCAAGAGAGACCCAATGGAGAAAAGGATCAATGTAGAAGCAGTACAAATGCTGTAAGATCGTACAGTATTCATCAATGCAACCCTGAAGATGGGAGTGGGGATGAGAGGCTTTCAAATAACTACTCCTCACAAATCCTACCTCTTGAAATCAGAACCCAGATTTCCTCCATGTCATTTTTGAAGTTGAAAGAGAGTTATTTTCTTAAATTGCATTTTATTTTTCTGGGAACATCTGCCCTGCTGGTTTCATCTTGTGTGTAAATGAGCTACAATAGCAACAATTTCTGTCATCCTTTTCACTGATCTGGAATCAAAGTTAACCAGAGAGCCTCTTGAGAAAATGTGTGGTAGAAAGAACTGTGGATCCCACAAAACTGTGAGTCCTACACTGCTGTAGGTCAACCCAGAACTTAGCAAAAGATATTATCTCCAACCACCAAAATGTCTCTGCCTAAATCGCTTATGTAAGAATGTTCTCCATGATATGTGCAGCTTCAGATAAAAGTGAGCATTTAAAAAAAAATCAGTGTTTTTCAAAGAATTGAGCCTGGAGTGGTTATGAAAGCAAATTGGATGGAGTGATGACATTAATAAGAAATCAGATAAAGAACAAAATGGCTATTTATGTTTCTAGTTGTCTGAGATCTCAGGCTATGGGAGTGAGCAAAATGAGATTAAGTCACATGGGAAGGGAAGAAAAAACCTATCAGTTATCTATTGCACCCCTAGCTTGAGCCAAGTACTAAATTTGTGCATGTGTATGTGTATGTGAGTGCTCCTGTTCCTCTTCTTATTGTTACAATAATTATATTGTGTGTACATGCTAAGTCACTTCAATTGTGTCTGACTCTTTGTGACATCACGGTCCATAGCCCAGGAGGCTCCTCTATCCATGGGGTTCTCCAGGCAAGAAAAATGGAGTGGGTTGCCATGGCCTCCTCTAGGGGATCTTCCCTATCCAGGAATCGAACCCATGTCTCTTAGTCTCCTGCATTGGCAGGAGTATTCTTTGCTACTATTGCCACTGGGAAGCTCCATTATCTACTAATTCATCTTCCTCATATCCATCCCTCTCTATACCTAGCAGCTACAGTGACTGGTTTACAAATGAAAATCAGATCATATTGCTGACCTATTTGAATTCCAGTTGAGCTGTTTTAAATCCTGAAAGATGATGCTGTGAAAGTGCTGCACTCAATATGCCAGCAAATTTGGAAAACTCAGCAGTGGCCACAGGACTGGAAAAGGTCAGTTTTCATTCCAATTCCAAAGAAAGGCAATGCCAAAGAATGCTCAAACTACCACACAATTGCACTCATCTCACACGCTAGTAAAGTAATGCTCAAAATTCTCCAAGCCAGGCTTCAGCAATACGTGAACCGTGAACTTGCTGATGTTCAAGCTGGTTTTAGAAAAGGCAGAGGAACCAGAATCAAATTGCCAACATCCGCTGGATCATGGAAAAAGCAAGAGAGTGCCAGAAAAACATCTATATCTGCTTTATTGACTATGCCAAAGCCTTTGACTGTGTGGATCACAATAGACTGTGGAAAATTCTGAAAGAGATGGGAATACCAGACCACCTAACCTGCCTCTTAAGAAACCTGTATGCAGATCAGGAAGCAACAGTTAGAACTGGACATAGAACAACAGACTGGTTCCAAGTAGGAAAAGGAGTCTGTCAAGGCTGTATATTGTCACCCCGCTTATTTAACTTCTACGCAGAGTACATCATGAGAAATGCTGGACTGGAAGAAACACAAGCTGGAATCAAGATTGCCGGGAGGAATATTAATAACCTCAGATATGCAGATGACACCACCCTTATGGCAGAAAGTGAAGAGGAACTAAAAAGCCTCTTGATGAAAGTCAAAGAGGAGAGTGAAAAAGTTGGCTTAAAGCTCAACATTCAGAAAACAAAGATCATGGCATCTGGTCCCATCACTTCATTGGAAATAGATGGGGAAACAGTCGAAACAGTGTCAGACTTTATTTTTTGGGGCTCCAAAATCACTGCAGATGGTGATTGCAGCCATGAAATTAAAAGACTCTTACTCTTTGGAAGAAAAGTTATGACCAACCTAGATAGTATATTCAAAGGCAGAGACATTACTTTGTCGACCAAGGTCTGTCTAGTCAAGGCTATGGTTTTTCCAGTGGTCATGTATGGATGTGAGAGTTGGACTGTGAAGAAGGCTGAGCACTGAAGAATCGATGCTTTTGAACTGTGGGGTTGGAGAAGACTCTTGAGAGTCCCTTGGACTGCAAGGAGATCCAATCAGTCCATTCTGAAGGAGATCAGCCCTGGGATTTCTTTGGAAGGAATGATGCTGAATCTGAAACTCCAGTACTTTGGCCATCTCATGCAAAGAGTTGACTCATTGGAAAAGACTCTGATGCTGGGAGGGATTGAGGGCAGGAGGAGAAGGGGACGACCAAGGATGAGATGGCTGATGGCATCACTGATTCGATGGACGTGAGTCTGAGTGAACTCCGGAGTTGGTGATGGACAGGGAGGCCTGGCGTGCTGTGATTCATGGGGTCGCAAAGAGTCGGACACAACTGAGCAACTGAACTGAACTGAACTGAGTGGCTTACCATCTCACTTTGGAAATAAAAAAATTTTTTTCCAAGAGTTTATGCTTTATTCTGCCAAGGATAATGAGCTGTGAAAGGATTTAATCCCCAAAGTGTCAAATTTTGTATATACAAAATTCTTAACTTACACACAAGGCCCCATATGAACTGGCTTGGCTCTATCTTTGAATCATTACCAGGTGCCACCTATTCCCCTGTTCACCATGCTCTCAATATGCTGGCCTTCTTCCGTCTCTTTGAACATCTTTCTTTTTTTGTGTCCAGGCCTTTGTACATGCTGTCTAAAACACCTTTATTCCAACTTTCTGGCCTTCAGATTTCAACTTAAATGTCAAGCCTTCAGGGAAATTTCCCCGGGTTTCACAGACTTGATTTCTCATGCTTTCTCATGAAACCTGTATTTTGCTTTGACATTGTTCCCCTCTATGTTTAGTTATATGATTCGCAGTGTGATTGTGAATTCATTGTTTTCCCCACCAACTTCTAGGGTCTTTTAGACTTGGAATTCTGTCTACTTATTCCTAATTATATTCCCAGTGACCAGCAAATCTCCTGGAACACATAAACCACTCCAAACATCCTTTAATAAAAGAGGTAGATGCCACTTTCATCACATGTACCCTCTCTTATGGAAGATTTGCTCACTAGTTAAGTGAGTCACTTGTCCTGTGCTGAGTGGCCAGGTTCTCTGAGAGGCAGAATGAGCAGACATCTCAAATCAGTTGAGGTGAGAACAGCATACTCAAGAAATGGAAAAAGACCTAGCTAAGGAGTGAGTGCACCCGGTTCTCCTCCAGTCTCTCTCCTTAACCAGTCAGTGGCTTTTTCATAAATTATCTCTATGTTTATCACACTTCTCTATAAAATGTGCTAATCAATCACTTCCACCTCTTTATAGAATTGTATCAGCAGTAAGGCAATGAAAGTTGCTAGAAACACACTATATAATTTAACTGTCCAGTAAATGTCTTATTTAATGTCATACTCTTATATATGCTTCTAATCTAAATCAAGCTGTACTGAAAGGAAAAGGATTTAGCTTTCCAAATGCACCTCCAAAATTATAATTGTGATAAATAAATAACAGAAATCCTTGGATTATATTTTTGCTCTCTAAAACATAGAAGACAACATTAATCTGAAATTTCTGGATCTGAAAAGTGGTTCTTATTAGAAAAAAAAATAGCTATACCTGAGTAATGATGTAGAAGTAGGCTGTATTGAATAAATTACTGTATGCCTCAGTAAATAACCGCTTTGGACAAGACAGTTCTAACTGACAAAAGCAGATGTAGACAATAAAAAATGATTCTGGCTAGTTAACTTAGAAGCAGGTTTGATGCCCTTCCAGATTCAACAAAAATCTTAGACCAAAGTAAGGGTATCCAATAGTTTAAGGGATCGGAAAGAAGGAAGAAGATGGAAACAATTATTAATTCTTTGCTCTTTAAAGACTTGATGTATTTATTTTGGAGTCAGAGAAAGATTGGGATGCAGCTCATTTCAGATTGGACATTTTTGTTCACTGCCTATTCAACCATGGTTCAGTGCTAATTCATGAGAGAGAGAGTGAGTGTGTGTGTGTTTTAAGAGGAGTGGTACGGTACTTCAAACAAACAGTTTTGCAGCCGCCAGCAGCTGTTCCTGATTTCTTTTAATAATCCATGACAAAAATATTGAGTGTATAATAATGCAAACAGCCAAACAATGAAATGAAAACAGGAAGAAGAAATCATTTGCTCTAACTCCTTCCATTTTATTTGAATACACTGAGTGGGTTGCGAGGTTGAAATAACTGTTACTCTTTACGAGACTGTCAACAGTGATGGCACCAATCTTGTGTGTGTGTGTGAAATTCATTTATCCATTTTGGGGGTTGAAGGATGAGAAATCAATATGTTACTTTTGTTTCTAAGAGATCTTTCAGTCTTGCTAATTTGTCCTTTCTTCCTCCTCCTTTGTGTAATTCTCTGATTCTTTCATTATGTAACTCAGCCAGACCTTGAGGAACCACTTCAGGCAAAAAGTATATAGATGAGTTAAAATACATATTATCTTAATAGCTAGTGCCAGAATTTCCATAAATTAGGAACTCTTTGTCAGGGAAAATAGTCATTGATGCCACCTACTTCCTTATACACTATGCTCTGAACAGTCTGGCCTTCCTTGAAGAGGCCGCTTTCTTTCTTGCCTGAAGACTTTCACATGTGCCATTTGTTGGGACTAGAAGGTGAGGCTATGAGGGCAGGAGGTAGTATGGGAAAAGAAAGATAGGTACAGATGGTTACACTAACAAATGAGTAGAGAACTGTGCACTTAAAATTTGTATTTTCATTTCCTGTGCAGTAATTTGCAACTTCCCAGGTGATTCTGGGGTAAAGACCTTGCCTGCCAATGCAGGAGACTAAGATATGTAGGTTTGATCGCTGGGTTGGGAAGATCTCCTGGAGGAGGGCATGGCAACCCACTCCCAGTATTCTTGCCTGGAGAATCCCATGGACAGAGGAGCCTGGCTTGCTACAGTCCACGGGGTCATAAAGAGTTGGACAGGACGGAAGCCACTTAGCATGCATGCATGTGCATTAATTTCCAAGGACTACTGTAACAGTCACAAATTAAGAAGTCTAAGACAACATAAATTTATTCTTTAACAGTTCTGGAGGCCAGCGGTCTGAAATGCTGGTGTTGACGGGTCCTCACTCCCTCTGAGGTCTCGCCTCTTCCGGCTCCTGTTGACTCCAGGATTCCTTAGCTTGTGGACACATCACTCCAGTCTCACTGCTTTCTTCTCCTTTTCGTGTCTTCTGTCTTGTCTCTTTTATAAGGACACCTTTCTGGATCTAGAGCCTGTCTGAATAATCCAGGGTAATCTCATCTCAAAATCTTTAACTTAATCACATTTGCAAAGACCCTTATTCCAATAAGGTAATATTTAAAAATTTTAAGACTCCCCGGGTGGCTCAGTGATAAAGAATCTGCCTGACAAGCAGGAGACATAGGAGGTGCAGGAGGTGTGGGTCCAATCCCTGGGCTGGGAAGGTCCCATGGAGTAGGAAATGGCAACCCTTTCTGGTACTTTTGCCTGGGAATTCCATGGAGAGAGGAGCCCGGTGGACTATAGTCCATGGGGTTGCAAAGAGTTGGACATGACTGAGCACGTACTCACTACAAATTCCAAGGACTAGGACTTTATAACTTTAGATTGCCATCATTCCATTAACCTCTTTAAGCTCACTTGCAGAGTATTGAAAGAGGTCATATCTAAACTCTTTGCCATGCTCGTATTGGAATTTTTGGTTTGTGTAGTTTTGCAGTCTTCATTTTTTCATAATTAGTTTAGCTAATATGTTGCAATTTTATACACTTTTTAAAGAAACAGCACATGGATTTAGTTATTAATTTTATAACTTATGTAATTATTTGAATATACATTTTTGTATTTGTCTTATTAGTTAATTATTTCTGCTTTCATTTAGCTTGTTTTGGTTTTTTTCCTAACTTTTTTATTTGGATAGAGAAGGAAATGGCAACCCACTCCAGTATTCTCACTTGGAGCATTCCATGGATGGAGGAGCCTGGCAGGCCCCAGCCCATGGGGTCGCAGAGTCAGACACGACTGAGCAACTAACACTTTTTATTTGGATGTTTGATTCATCTATTTATCTTCTTCCTTGATGACTGACTTAAGATTTTAGTGGTAGGTATTTTCTCCTAAGAACCACTTTAACTAAATTCATAGTTCTAATATATACTTGAATCGTTGACTCAAAAATTTTTTTAAAGGAGATCTTTTGATTTAGAGATGAAACTATTTTTATTTGTTTTGTAATTTCTACATTAATTTCAGTACTATTATGTAGTTTTCAGAGACTATTGCCTCTGTTATTACTGCTTTTATGAATTGATCATATTTCCTTTGTGGCCAAATTTTTGACTGTTTGTTAGCACCCCAGAAATATGTTCTGTGTTCAGTGTGAAAATCAAGTAGAGTTATCTTGTTAATTATGTTATTCAGGTCTCATATCCTGGTTTTTTAAACTTGATCCATCTTGAATGATAGTAAATCAGAGTCTGTTTCTCCTAATGTGATTCTTTTTATTTTTCTTTGGAGTTCCTGTACTATTTTCTTTATAATTATTAATCCTAGGTTATTTGATACATGGATATTCATAACTGCTCAATATCATAAAGTTCATCCCTTATCTAAGTTGACCATAATTCTAATACCAGTGCTTTTTCCCTAAACTCATCCTTTCTAATAGTAAAATTATGATGCCTGTTTTTTTTTTTACCTGTCTTCATTTTCTTCATATGCATTTCCCCCTATTTTAATTTTCAACCTTTCTGAGTCATTTGAAGTTTCTATTATATAAAACATGTAATTGAGTTTTAGCTTTGTAACTCTAATAAAACATGTTTTCTTTTTAATAGGCACATCTATCCATTAATGTATTTATTATCATGAAAATAATGTTTGATCTTCTTGTTGTTCAGCTGCTCAGTTGTGTCTGACTGTTTGCAATCTCATGAACTGAAGCATTCCAGGCTTTCCTATCCTTCACCATCTCCCAGAGTTTGCTCAAACTCATGCCCATTGAGTCTGTGATGCCATCCAGCCATCTCATCCTCTGCCGTCCCCTTCTCCTCCTGCTTTCAATCTTTCCCAGCATCAGAATCTTTTCCAATGAATTGTCTCTTTGCATTAGGTGGCCAAAGTTTTGGAGCTTCAGTTTCAACATCAGTCCTTCCAATTAATATTTAGGATTGGTTTCCTGTAGGATTGACCAGTTTGATTTCCTTGCAGTCCAGGAGACCCTCAAGAGTCCTCTCTAGCACCACAGTTCAAAAGCATCAGTTCTTTGGTGTTCAAACTTCTTTATGATCTTAGTTTGATCTTACATTTGTGTAACATTTGATGTTGTCATCTCTGCTTTTATTCTTACTTTGCATGATTTTCTATAAAGTTACATTTCCATTGCTATGTATATCTTTATTCTTGAAATTTGAAAGGTTTTCACATTTGTTCTGTATGATTGCCAGTATATAGCTTTATACAATGTCCTTGATCCTCTATTCCTTTTGAAACTCTCTGTAAATTCCCTCCTGTGAACAGTGACAGAATAGGTATTGTTCTGTTTCCTATCTCCTCCTGGCACCATCCAATTTTTGGATGACTTGTTCAGTTTCTAAGTTGTGTCTGACTCTTTGCAACCCCATGTACTGCAGGACACCAGGTTTCCCTGCCCTTCACTATGTCCTGGAATTTGCTCAAACTCATGTCCAGACTATATGTCTTTAAATATTCTTAATCTTTTGTAACTTAACCGTGCAGACTTAAATAATTTTGCTCACCCAAACTGCATGTGTTGAAGGTTGTCCCTGGGAGCGTTTCCAGCACGGCCTCCTCCCACCTCCACCCAACTTCTTTTTAGGCTGAGTAGGTTTCCTTGACTTTGATAAAGGCTCTGAGGCAGAAGATCAAGAGCCTACACCCACCTGTCCACACAACTGCACCGGAGTTCAAGGTGAATCCAAGGATATGACTTGAGCACCCAAAGCACCTGTTCTAGCATTTCCAGAAGAGTGGGTGTTAATTCCTACAGCATCAGTTAGGCATTGATAGCATGCCTGAGCCTCAGGTTGCATCACCTTGTGGCACCAGTAAGCGTGGGAAAGGCTGTGAAAAAGGCTGATAGGTTCACACAGTCTGGCTTTCAGGCTTATCTTCTCTTTTGTGTTCTGAGCAACAGCTACTGTTGTTGCTATTCTTGTTCCCATGAGAACAAACACAGGCCATGTGACCTAAAAAGCAGCACCGTAGTGCCTGATGAGCAGGCTGCCTTTGAGACAGACACTAAAACTAAATCTTAACTAAGAAACATAGGGTCACTATATATAACATAGGCCACAAATATAACACTATCCTATTTGTGGTGATCAAAGGAGTTGGTTAATCATGGCCTCACAAATTCAGCTTTAAAAAAATCTTAAAAAGTAGATTTCCCTGTGCTTTTTCCTGGCCTGAAATACATGAGATGAAACATCAATTTCTTAGATTGCTTAGATAGA
Source organism: Aepyceros melampus (assembly GCA_006408695.1). Classification (NCBI taxonomy): domain Eukaryota; kingdom Metazoa; phylum Chordata; class Mammalia; order Artiodactyla; family Bovidae; genus Aepyceros; species Aepyceros melampus. Next base: position 145,780 of record SJXQ01007988.1, on the reverse strand, counting down.
TCTCTTATTCTAATTTGCAATTATTAAGCTCATAGGCCCTTGGATATCACATTCTAGATTAAAATTCTGCCTACACCATATATGGCCATGTTGTGTGTGTTAGTCATTCAGTTGTGTCCAACTCTTTTGTGACCCCATGGACTGTAACCAACCAGGCTCTCAGTCCATAGGATTTTCCAGGCAAGCATACTGTAATGGGTTGCCATTTCCTTCTCCAGGGGATCTTCCCAACCCAGGGATCAAACCCAGGTCTCCCACATTGTAGGCAGATGATTTACCGTCTGAGCCACAAGGGAAACCCTTATACGACCATGTGACCTTGGGAAAATTACTGAATGTTTCTGTGACTCAGTTTCTTCCTCTGTTTAATAGAAACATTAAGGGCTACCTACTTTATAGGTTTGACAATTGAATAAAGTGATACATATGAAGTGTTTGAGAACAGTGTCTGCCCCATAGTAAACACTCTACAAGTGTTATCTTTTATCATTATTATCACCATTATATCCCCCAGCTTGAGAACCCCTCTCTGTGTGTCTGCAATGCTTTCTAAAACTGCTTACTTACAATCACTTGTACAGTGCCTCTCTTATCTACTAGATTGCAGTTTCCATGAGAACAGGGACCCTATCCCAGCTCCTGGTAGCCAGAATGGAACATATATATGTATGCTCAGTCACTCAGTCATGTCCAACTGTCTGAGACCCTATGGACTATGGTCCGCCAGGCTCCTCTGTCCATGGGATTCTGCAGGCAAAAATACTGGAGTGGGTTGCCATTTCCTACTCCAGCCAGGGTGGGACATAGTACGGCTCAGTAAAGGACTTTGTTGCGTAAGTGGATAAATGAACCAATGAATCATCCAATCAGTACTGCTCATCTAGATCCCTTTACATGCCAATTTTCTGAAGTAAAACATATATTTTGAACCCACTCACTCTTACAGAGAAGCATTAATTTCTGGTTAGGCTTTGAACATATCTTTTCAAATTATATTTACCCATTAGTGGAGAGATGTGAATCAGATGGATAGATCAATGCAACTTATGACTCTCCTCTTTTCCCTAACCACCAAATAATCATTGACCTAGACCACCCAGATACCCTGTTTTTTCATTGATTTTTCCAGATGTGATGACCATTCAATGGCTTTCCAGGTGGCACTGTGGTAAAGAATCTGCCTGCCAGTGCAGGAGACACAAGAGACACAGGTTCAATCCCTGAGTCAGGAAGATTCCTTGGAGAAGGAAATGGCTCCAGTGTTCTTACCTGGAAAATCCCATGGACAGAGGATCCTGTGGACTACAGTCCATGAGGTCACAAAAATTTGGACACAGCTCAGCACACACAATGACCATTCAGGGAAAGTTTGGAGAGTCTGAGTTCTGTTCTCCATCCCCATTCTCCTCCTACTCTTTCAGAAACTAGTCACCAATAAATTGGCTGCTCCACATATCAAACTTCTCTGATATAGATAACTATTTATTTTAGGTATCTCCTACTCTTTTTCCAATTTTTCCAAAGCCAGAATTGGTAAACTTCAAAATGAGTTCAGAGACATTGACCCAAAGAGTTTTGATTTCCAGGAAATTGAGATGATTTAAGAGTGCAAACACTGTGATGGAATTATCCTTTTGTAGAGGCTTGGGGTCTGTTCCAAGTACACTGAAACACTCGGCATTCAACACATTAAAGTCAACACTCACGGGCCGCCTGCCTGCTACCACTGTGAAGAGGGGCAAGAGTGGATGAATAATCACATTTAGCAAACTCTAGTCGTGCCAAGTGCATCTTCTCACTTAATCCTCACAACTATCCTATGACTCCTAAATGATAGATGGAAAGAAACAGAGTCAGAGAATGGAAGTTACTTGTTTGGAGTCTAGGGAGAAAACAACAGCCGGTCTTTGACCATTCTTTCCACTGTCATTGGCTCCTCCCTAGCCTCTTATCCTACTTAGTAAGTATACAATGCTCTTCTCTTAACCAATTTCAAATTTTTACGACTTTCATTATCATTTCTATTCAGAAGAATCATGTCTCTTATTTCTGACCTCTCTGTTGAGCTCAAGACTTGCATTCCCACCCCCTAACTGGACATCCAATAAATGCGTGCCCAGGTTTGGACATGTTGATTTTAAGATTCTAGTCCAAGACCCATTTGCAGACTTTTGATCCATCTTTGTATTTGTTTATCTTTCAGTGGATGTCAAGTTAATACCTCTAGCTTGTCAACAAGCCCAGTCTTGTTTTTCTTCCCTAGACTGATGAATATTATCATTCATCCACCCAAACTTAAAGCTTCACAATTATCTTTGTCTTTGTTTTTCCCTAAACACCCACATCCACCAGGTCAATGAATTTTGTGCATTCTATTCAACCATCTCCAGCCCCCTTTTTGTTGGTCTTTGTTTCAGTTCAATTCAGTTCAGTTGCTCAGTCATGTCCAACTGCAACCCCATGGACTGTAGCACGCCAGGCCTCTCTGGCCATTGCCAACTCCTGGAGTTTACTCAAACTTATGTCTATTGAGTCAGTGAGGCCATCCAGCCATCTCATCCTCTGTTGTCCCCTTCTCCTGCCTTCAGTTGTTTCCAGCATGAGGGTTTTTTCAAAGGGGTCAGCTCTTCTCATCAGGTGGCCAAAGTATTGAAGTTTCAGCTTCAACATGAGTCCTTCCAATGAATATTCAGGACTGATTTCCATTAGGATGGACTGGTTGGATGTCCTTGAGGTCCAAGGGACTCTCAAGAGTCTTCTCCAACACCACAGTTCAAAAGCATCAATTCTTCAGTGCTCAGCTTTCCTTCTAGTCCAACTCTCACATCCATACATGACCACTGGGAAAACCAAAGCCTTGACTAGACAGGCCTTTGTTGACAAAGTAATAGCTCTGCTTTTTAATATGATGTCTAGGTTGGTCATAACTTTTCTTACAAGGAGCAAGTCTTAGTTTATCCTTACCTTTTGCTTGATCTTGATTCTTCTTATAGTCCTCATCTGTCTATGTCTTTCTGCAAGTTCATTAACAGTGACACCAGAGCTATTTTTTAAATTCACAGATCTGATCTTTTTCTCATTTGCCCCAGAACTTCTAGTTTCACTCCATTACCTATGGAAAAGCAGTACAAATCCTGAGTAGGTGTTTTAGACTCTTCAGGGAACCAGCTCAGCTTACCTTTCTCATCAGTCCTAACCTCAATTCACTACATTAGAGCTGTGCCAGACTAAGCCAGCAGCCCTGATTCCCTGCGTTTTTGCCTTTGCCAGTTATGTGCTCCTATGTTTGGGATGGCCTGCATTCCTGCTCCACCGCACTCATCCCAAATCTATAATATTCCAACCCTCTTCCAGTCAGAAAGCATAGCAAAATATAACTATTTACATTTAAATGGACAAACAAATTTTTTTAAGTAAAAATTCAGTTCTTCAGTCACTAGAAACATTTCAAGGACTCCATAGCCCCGTGTGGCTTGTGCTTGCTATAATATATAGCCTGGATATAGAACATTCCATCATCACAGAGAGTTCTTTTCAACAGTACTAGTCCCTTCCTTTCCTCTCTGTAGGATGTGCTTAATAGTACATTCTCCCTTAAGGGAAACTTCTGTTTCTCTTTTGGCATTTTTGGTCTTTATTTTCACTTGCTTCTGCAAATGTCAGTTCTGGTGTTTGGGCTATGTCAGGATGAATAAGTGGGACATGATTTTCCTAATACCTTTTATAAACTGGCTTGATCCTTTCCATGTCCTCAAGATTTCTTTCAATTCAGTTACATTTCAGTTGAAGTCATGAAAAAATGACTTCCATTTGCATATAGTATTTTCCTTAAGTGCAAATCAACTACACATTGTTGTTGTGAAACTATATGGCTCCCACTTTGCTTATTCTGGCTTAGTTATCAGCATAAGCCTATAAAAGTAAATTTTACCCAGAAACGGAAGTAATAGCAAAGAGGTTTAAGAACAGTTTGGTTCACTTAGGAACGAGGGCAGAAGAGGAAGAAAACTTTTGCTTTACCACTCTTTTCACTTACACACACACACACACACACACACACATATTTACTTCTTAAAATGAAGATATTAGGGTCCACATAAAAGCTCCAAAATACTTTACTGTTAAAGTCTCTTGTCAGTTGCATTCTGGATAAAGATTTTCTCTCTATTTTTTAATTGAAGTATAGTTGATTTACAGTGTTGTGCCAATCTCTGCTGTATAGCAAAGTTATCCAGTTATACACATCTATACATTTTATTTTGATATTCTTTTAACATTCTCTCTTAGTTACCTTAATGTATAGAAAACTTGAAGCAATCACTGCTATCTCTGTGCCATATCTATGTTCTATTCTATTCATAGTTCAAATATTATTGCCACATATTGTCTTTGTTTACAGAGTCATCTTTGTATATTCATTTCCCTGATTTTACTGTGATTAATGAAGGCAGGAAAGCCCACTCATCTTTCCATCTCTAGCATATGGTACAATTCTTGGCAGATATTAGAATGGCTAATATATCTGATCCATTCCTCAAGTCTTGAGTAGTCCTACCTTCCATATCCTCAGCCACACATCTCATCCACCATCACCAGCTCTCCCTCATTGTAAAGTTTCAGGATAAAAAGATTTTTAGGAGCAATATCAATCATCTTTCCTTCCAGCGGTGGGCAACTCTTTCCTGTGCCAAATATACTTACTTCCAACTTTGTACCTCCTTGTTCAACAAGCCAGTAAAGGGCAGTGAAGAAACCATCACAATATTGTAATTATCCTCCAATTGAAAATAAAATTAAAAGAAATCTAGACTTCTGAGGGTTTCCATGGGTATCTTCTTGCTGGACATTGACTGGAATAAAATTGGATTAGACTCTCACATTGTTCATATGCCTGATAATAGCACAGAACTCTTCTAAACTCCAAGTGGATAACTAAACAGGTTAGTGCTTCAGGTCTAGCCCAAAACTAAATTAAGACTTCCAAAAGATTTTTCTTCTTAGGATTCTTTTGCTGATATATAAGACTTTATCAAACCACAGTTTTTAACTGATTACACCTTCTGAAAACTTGGAAGCTCCAAAGATTCATTATATTGTTAATAATGATGTGTTAGGCCAGTGAGGTATTACTTAGAGGAGTGGGACAAGCTCAGATCTTGTTTCCAGGAGCCTACCCCACCCATCATGAGTCTACCCTACCCATCATGAGACCACCCCACCTGTCATGAGTTCACCCTGGTATGGCTGGTCTTGAATTGAGAAAAATCCTGAGGACAAAATTAATTCATTTAGCTTTGAGATCAGAGTACAAAAGCTATGGAAAGAACTTCACATTTTCCTCCGGAAAGGAAAGAACTATATTCTGCTCAGTCTCTGATCAAGCTTTTTATGACATATGGAATGACTAGGTTCCTTTTTCCACAGAGGCCAGCTTTCATTAATCAAGTTTCTCAACTCCTATAGGAGAAAGCTTGACTTAACAAATGGTTAACTAACTTAAACAAATGGTTAAACTAAAAATATGATGTGGTTTTTATTTAGTTAAATGATTTAATGGCATAAGCTGGAATTTTAGGACCATATTTATTTTTCAGTCTTCTTTATCATCAGAATTAAATCTATTACATGGTCAAACTGACCACACACAATTGCTCATTAAAAGGACCCCCCAAAAAGAAAAACAAAGAATGGGAGGGAAATCAATTAAACCGCCAACATAAAGACAGCTATTGATGACAGGAAGCTCCAGGAAGTTTGTATATCATATGGAGATTGTTCTCCAAAGCTTCCTTTTAAAAGGGGGGTATTGATCTTCTTTTTGGACAAAAGCAAATATATTTTCCCCAGGCCTACCCTATGTATTCTAAAGTTATCTGATTTTTTAAAATACTCTTTCCTTGGTCTGTTAACATAGCCTATCTCCGTAACTCATAAATAATACACAAAACTGTGTTGCAAATGTCTGCTGAGACCAAGCCAGTGCTTCCCTGTATTAGCTTTGTTCTCTTTGTTCTTATTTGTTTGTGACTGCCCTTCTTTCTTTCATGTTTCAACATCATATAAAAGGAAAAAAAAATAATAGAGCTACAGCAGAGGATTGAGGATAGGGAAGAAGATTTAAATCTCAACAAAAGGCAAGTGGGCCATGCATTTTGATTATGCCCAAGTCTAGTCTCCCTGCACAGTCGGTTTAGGGTGTAATTTGATCATGCACAATTTTAGCAAGCAAGACACTCTGTCTCTGCAGTTTGAACGCAGGGAGGATGGTCACACCATGATGCCAAGGAAAAGTACTACATGGCTTTGATGCTGATGCGTATATTTAAATCTAAATTGGCATTCTTAAAGCTCTAGCTATATTCTGTACAGAACACACTGGAAGTTCAGTGCCGAGTGGGAAGTGCCTGACAGGCCACTAAAGGATTGATATTGGGAGCATACGTGATGAAGCATTAAGCGATTGTGAATGGCAGATAAGCATTCTGACTTGAGAGTCCATTTTCCTTTTAGGCAGCATCGATGCTGATCGTGGTCGGTCAAGATTATGTTTTTACACATTTGGCGTCTGTTTTAAACCACAGCATATAAACGCTCCAGACAATGTACACTTAAAACTGACAGTTACACAGAGTTTGGAGAAGGGGAGTAGCGATTGCGCAACTAGATTAGAGAGGCAGGCCACATTCCAAAGAATTCACATTTGCTCAGCATCTGGGATAGTTTAAAGCTCATAGAAAATGGGAATGGATGTTGACAAAGGTAGAATAATAGACATCAAGTTCAAAGATAACACAAATAAACCCATATAACCAGTGACATTTTATATGAAGAGAGGCCTTTAACTAGAATAGTGAGAGGCAAGTCTGCACACCCATTTGGGAGTCTAGACATCTGGGAGGAAGGAAACTAACCACATGTTCCGAACCCTTCTTTCTCACACTGATTGAATCTGGCTGCAATGGCTCAGCCTCTGCCTTCAACAGAACAACTCGCGTTTCCACCTCTACTGCTTCATAAGTTTCAGAGTCTGTAGTTTGGGTCAGGGAATTTATGGACAACATTTGAGCTATGCCAAAACCTAGAAATTGTCTATTGATCCCAAAACCTTGGCTCAGTGTTTCCTTCATTTAGAGGCTCCTAGTTTTTCCCAGGTTATCAGCCTTCAGGTACTTGAACAAACATCTATACGGGAGCCAGTTGACCTTGACCAGTGAAGCCTCTGAAGACTTAAAACTGAGTACCTTTGAAGGTAGGGGCTTCTCTTGAGTTTCAAAAACCTTTGCTGACTTCTCCATAGGGATCTAAAACTAACTTCCAGTAAAATGAAGATGCAGGACATTTTTTGCTTTTTCTTTCCTTTCCAGATATTTGGCCAGTTATTGATATTTGATTGTTTGATGATATCTATTCTTAGGCTGGTTCGAAGCTATGTCCCTATGGTCACCTTTATCCAAGGGTCAAAAATTGAATTTGGGTCTTGAGAGAGGAAAGCAGTTATATGCACACATCACAAAGGAAGCATAAGAACCTATTATTGTTTATTTATTTAATTACATTGAAATAAAATAGGATGACATTCTTAAATGAATTTGAAATCCACCTACACCAACAAGCATTCCAAGAATCTGCCAGGACAGTGTCTACTGAGCAGAGAGCAGCATCAACAAACTAGAAGAAAAAGATTAAGTTTCCCTCTTGGCTCAGTGGTAAAGAATCTGCCGGCCAGTGCAGGAGACACAGATTCGATCCCTCATCCGGGAAGATGTCACATGCATTGGAGCAACTAAGCCCCTGTGCCACAGCTGCCGAGCCTGTGCTCTTGAGCCCAGGAACTGCAACTACGGAAGTCCGTGCCCTAGAGCCTATGCTCTGCAACATGAGAAGCCTGTGCACCGCAACCAGAGAGTAGGTCCCACTCGCTGCAACCAGAGAAAAGCATGTGCAGCAATGAAGCCCATCACAGCCATAAATAAATAAATAAAATTATTTAAAAAAAAAAAAAGAAGAAGAAAAAGACCACCCCAGTGAGCCAGACACTCCGAATTTGGACCGGGGTTTGGGGTGCCAAGGGATGTTTCAGTCAATAAGGAACTTTGTAAGACAGCAGTTACTTCCTAAAATTAATTCTGAAATATTGAGTATGGATCCCAAACACATAGCTTTCTGTAATCAAACATGTAAACATGTATGGTATTGGTTTCTTCAGTATCACAGTTGGAGATTCATGCTTCATAAGTTATTATGCCCTGTTGAACAATATCATAGTGTAGACATACAGAGAAACACAAGAACAGATTCTATTTATGAGTCTATACTCATTGATGATTCTGAATTCATAGAGAGGATGCTTGACCAATATTTGGCATCATAGAAACTTTTTTACTCTCCACCTGGGACCCACGCTGTCTGGGACCAAAGTCAGGATCTACCACTACTAGTACTAGTAGTCTCAAATTCAGACTCAAACTGAAGAAAGTAGGGAAAACCGCTAGACCATTCAGGTATGACCTAAATCAAATCCCTTATGATTATACAGTGGAAGTGAGAAATAGATTTAAGGGCCTGGATCTGATAGAGTGCCTGATGAACTATGGAATGAGGTTCATGACACTGTACAGGAGACAGGGATCAAGACCATCCCCATGGCAAAGAAATGCAAAAAAGCAAAATGTCTGTCTGGGGAGGCCTCACAAATAGCTGTGAAAAGAAGGGAAGCGAAAAGCAAAGGAGAAAAGGAAAGATATAAGCATCTGAATGCAGAGTTCCAAAGAATAGCAAGAAGAGATAAGAAAGCCTTCTTCAGCAATCAATGCAAAGAAATAGAGGAAAAGAACAGAAGGGGAAAGACTAGAGATCTCTTCAAGAAAATTAGAGATACCAAGGGAACATTTCATGCAAAGATGGGCTCGATAAAGGACAGAAATGGTCTGGACCTAACAGAAGCAGTAGAGCTTAAGAAGAGGTGGCAAGAATACACAGAAGAACTGTACAAAAAAGATCTTCA
>SJXQ01007988.1:61680-136143 GCA_006408695.1 Aepyceros melampus | reverse complement strand
GTGAAAGTGCTGCACTCAATATGCCAGCAAATTTGGAAAACTCAGCAGTGGCCACAGGACTGGAAAAGGTCAGTTTTCATTCCAATCCCAAAGAAAGGCAATGCCAAAGAATGCTTAAACTACCACACAATTACACTCATCTCACATGCTAGTAAAATAGTGCTCAAAATTCTCCAAGCCAGGCTTCAGCAATACGTGAACTGTGAACTCCCTGATGTTCCAGCTGGTTTTAGAAAAGGCAGAGGAACCAGAGATCAAATTGCCAGTATCCGCTGGATCATGGAAAAAGCAAGAGAGTTCCAGAAAAACATCTACTTCTGCTTTATTAACTATGCCAAAGCCTTTGACTGTGTGGATCATAATAAACTGTGGAGAATTCTGAAAGAGATGGGAATACCAGACCACCTAACCTGCCTCTTGAGAAATCTGTATGCAGGTCAGGAAGCAACAGTTAGAACTGAACATGGAACAACAGACTGGTTCCCAAGAAGAAAAGGAGTACGTCAAGGCTGTATATTGTCACTTTGCTTATTTAACTTATATACAGAGTACATCATGAGAAATGCTGGACTGGAAGAAACACAAGCTGGAATCAAGATTGCCGGGAGAAATATCAATAACCTCAGCTATGCAGATGACACCACCCTTATGGCAGAAAGTAAAGAGGAGCTAAAAAGCCTCTTGATGAAAGTGAAAGAGGAAAGCGAAAAAGTTGGCTTAAAGCTCAGCATTCAGAAAATGAAGATCATGGCATCTGGTCCCATTACTTCATGGGAAATAGATGGAGAAACAATGGAAACAGTGTCAGACTTTATTTTTGGGGGCTCCAAAATCCCTGCAGATGGTGACTGCAGCCATGAAATTAAAAGACGCTTACTCCTTTGAAGGAAAATTATGAGCAACTAGACAGCATATTCAAAAGCAGAGACATTACTTTGCCAACTAAGGTCCATCTAGTCAAGGCTATGGTTTTTCCTGTGGTCATGTATGGATGTGAGAGTTGGACTGTAAAGAAGGCTGAGCACCAAAGAATTGATGCCTTTGAACTGTGGTGTTGGAGAAGACTCTTGAGAGTCCCTTGGACTGCAAGGAGATCCAACCAGTCCATTCTGAAGGAGATCAGCCCTGGGATTTCTTTGGAAGGAATGATGCTAAAACTGAAACTCTAGTACTTTGGCCACCTCATGCAAAGAGTTGACTCATTGGAAAAGACTCCGATGCTGGGAAGGATTGGGGACAGGAGGAGAAAGGGACAACAGAGGATGAGATGGCTGGATGGCATCAATGACTCGATGGACGTGAGTCTGAGTGAACTCCGGGAGTTGGTGATGGACAGGGAGGCCTGGCATGCTGCATTTCATGGGGTTGCAACGAGTCGGGCACGACTGAGCAACTGAACTGAACTGAAGTGTGTGACTGTGCTTGTTAGAATTCTCCAAAGAAAAAGAGTCAGTAGGATGTATATACATACATATATATATGTGTGTATATATACATATATATATATATAAAGAGAGAAAGAGAAAGATATTTATTTTAAAATATTAGCTCATAAGATCACAAGATTTTAGAAGCTTGGTGAGTCAAAATCTGATAAGGGAGACTGGCAAACTGTGGACTCAAGAAAGAGTTACAGTTCAAGGCCAAAGGCAGGCTGCTGGCGAGCTGGGAAAATCCTATGTTGCAGATGAAGTCTGAAGGTTGTCTGCTGGCAGCCTGGGACTTCTGAGAGATCAGCTTCTGCCATCAGACCTTCAACAGACTGGATGATGCCCACCATTATCGAGGGTAATCTGCGTTGCTCAAAGTCCATTATTTGAAATATGGATCTCATCCAAAAACACCCTCACAGAAACATCCAGAATAATATTGGACCACAGTAGTGATATAAGTTGACATAAAATAAACTAGCACAGTGACCTTGGGCAAGTTATTTAACCTCAGTATGCTTGTCTATAAAATAAAATAAAGTATGGGTACATATTTTGTAGGATGATTGTGAGGATTAAGTGGGTTCATTTTTAAGTGAGGTGCTAAGAACAGTTTCTGGCATATAATAAACACTTTATTACAGATCACTGGAATAGAATGGAACTTTTGAGATATCAAGTCCACTCTGAGATCAGAGAAGTGTAATGACTTGCCCAAAATTGCAGAGTGAGTTGACCTCAGAGATGAGATTAGAATTCTAATGTCCTAAATACTGGTCTGGTGACTATTGTAGAAAGTTTTGCTGCTGCTTCCCTTGACCTGGGGAGTATAGCAACAGTATTTCAAATGAACGGCATTATTACTAACCTTTAAAATCCTTTAGTTTTTGAGATTTAAAAAAAAAAGTACTCAGTAATCACTATTGCAGAAATGTATGGTTAGTTATTTATATCTACAGATTATTGAGGAAAATATACCTTTCTTGTGCACTGAATGATTCTTTAAACCTAGATTCCTTTATGCTTCTGAAGCCCCACATTAGTCATTCAATTCCTTTGAGACAAACTGAGCTAATACTAACACCTGTATTTCCACAGAACCCACCTTTTAAGGTTCGGTGAGAATCAAGGTCAGCTAATTGGAAAGACTGGGATAACATGAGTTGTTTCGTTTGTTTTTTTTCATTTTGAAGAATTATATCTCTGCATTCTGAGCCTGCTGAGAAGATATATGTCTGCAGAACTTTGTCTTCCATCTCATCCAAAAAGTTACTTTATCTGAGATTCTAGATCAATGTTTCTTAGAGTGATTACTGCCAAGATCACCTGGATTATAATTACCCAGAGAACTTGATTAAAAATATAGGTAATTGGTCAGTACTACAGAACCACTGAATCTGAATGGTTAGCAGTGGAATCCAGGAAAATACCCCTTTTACAAACTTCTGAGGTTGATGCTTACGTCACAAAAGCTTGGGAACTGCTGCTCTAGATTGTTATGATCTTGCTAGTAAACCCTGCACTATGGAATTTTAGAGCTGTAATGATGTCCTTTGAAGTTTTTAGGTTGATCCATCTCCACTTGTTTAATTGTATTGCATTATACCTTCCTTCTAGCTGAAAACAGTTCTGCATTAATGAAGTGTAGCTGTGCTTACATAGTCTTTCCTGATTTGAGCTGCTGGGTTAGTAATTGTTAGCTCTGCCTCATAGAAGCTCCAGGAAAGGTATTTCTTGTTTTAATGCTGATTGTTAGTGTTCACAGTTTATTACATTTAGAGCCAATTTTTAATTACCTACTAAAAAAGTTTCCATTTTCAAAGCACATTAAATCTCAGCTGTATTCTGAAATCAGTCGCATTTTAAAGAAAATATTTAGTAAATGACTTGAATTATGTAGAACTATACCTGTGTGGGTGTTGCTACTGATTATATGTCAAGGGAAAAAATCATTGCATCCCAAGGTGAAAATGCACAGAACCTATTGGACTTAGTCCCTAACTTCTACTTGAGCAGTTAGCATTGACAATACTGAGAGCAAAAACAATTTTAACACTTGGCAAATGCTTATTACATGGCAGGGACGTATGCTAAATTCATTTATGCATTCTTTATTTAATCTTCCAGCAACTCTGTAAATCAGATTTTTTAAATTTATCTCCATTTTAGAGGAGAAAGTAGAACTTAGAGAAGTCATGTCTCTTTTCCATAATCACACAGACTGTCGGAGCAAGAGTAGGAATCTGAACACAGGTCAGTCTGAATTGTAAAACCCATGCTTTAACCGTGCCTTGTGGTAGACCAACTTCCTGTTTCTGTTCTTTTCCATCTGATATTATTCATAAAAGGGACGCCAGACTAACAAGTAAATGAGATTTGACTGTTGAGAATAGTATCCCTCTCAAGAGGTCTTTAACATGCTAGTATTCTAAATTGAAAGCTCACCATTGTGGTTATACTGTGGGAAGTATGGTGGTACCACCTAGGATCCAGATGAACTGAGCTTTAGAATAAGCTCTATTACTCTCTAACTATGTGAGCTGATGCACGTCTTTTAATTTCTTTGAATTCCACTGGGGCAATTGGTCATACATCAATCAAGGGGGCTAGAAGCTCATCACCTCAGGCTGTAATATATTGTGACTCCTTATATTTTCATAGAGCTTTTAAAACTAGCAGAGATTATCTGGTCAGCAATCATTTGGTTGTAAGGAACAGATATCCACTCCAGCTTGTTGAGGTTAAGGAAATTTATTATAAATAAAACAGTTCATTTCTTAGAAACAAAGTTTAAAGAATATAACCAAACGTTATAAGAACTGAAAAGTCATCACTTGTCTCCTGTCTCCTTTTTTTCTGCTTGGGGCCAGGCCATCTCCATTTCTAAATTGCTTTTCTCCATCTCTGTTGATTGACTTCCTTTCCTTGTTTCTTGTGGCCACTCAGAGTGTGGAAGTATGGCAGCACTCAACACTGACTCACTCCAGTTTCTAGGTGTAAATTTCAAATTGCAGGATGAGAGCATCTAACTTGCACAGTGTGGGTAACAGGTCTACTATTGACGGAATTCTCTGGGCCAAATGAACAGGATGGAATTATTCCAAATTTGATGTGGTTCATGATCCCTGGGTGGGAAGATCCCCTGGAGAAGAGAAAGGCTACCCACTCCAGTATTCTGGCCTGGAGAATTCCATGGACTGTATAATCCATGGGGTTGCAAAGAGTCAGATACGACTGAGCGACTCTCACTTTCACTATTCAATAAAATTATTTCAATCATTTATGGAGAGAATATACAACCTTTGTGAGAAATTGAGACTGAATCTCTATTGTACAGCATGGATATAACTTGATGTAGGATTTTCAACTACATTTTAAAGTTATTTTCCCTTATCCTAATTCTGTAGCATTTGATCCTATTCTCTTTTTTCCTCAGGGCCCCCAGTTACCCTACAGCCCAGTCTTTTCAGGCCTCCCTGATTTCTTTCCTTTTTCTGTTCTTAAAATTTCTTATTTCTTTGGCTTTGAGGTCTTGTAGGCAGCTTTTCAAGGTAAAAGCAAAACAAATCTAATCATGTAATTCCTACCTAGAGTTAAAATCAATGCATTGTCATTATTTACTGAGTGATTATTATGCGCCAAATATAGTGCTAAGACCTTCAATATGTGATTTTATGTACTGCTCACTATAGACTAACAGAGTTTCCCTGCTAGTGACTCAGATGGTAAAGAATTCCCCTGCAATGCAGGAGATGCAGATTTGATCCCTGGGTTGGGAAGAGCCCCTGGAGAATGGCAACCCACTCCAGTATTCTTCCTGCAGGATCCCAGGGACAGAGGAGCTTGGCGGACTACAGTTCATGGGGTCACAAAGAATCGGAAACGACTGAAGCAACTTAGAATGCATAGACTAACAAAATAAATGTTATTTAGTTTCTGATATGGGAAAACTGAGGTTCTCTGTAGTTAAAGAATGTATGTGAGCTCACACTGCTAGTAAATATAAGAACTGGGATCCAAATTCAGCCTCCCAAGCCTGAACTATGCCTGGGGCTTCTGTGGCCACCACAAGTTAGCCAAGGCTATGCTGCAGCCACCTCATGTTGACTCAAAAGAGCCTAGTCTTAACAATGAGAAAACAGAAAGAGAAATTAGGAAACAATCCTATTCACCATTGTAGCAAAAAGAATAAGATACTTACGAATAAATTTACCTAAAGAAGCAAAAGACATATAGAAAACTATAAAACACTGATGAAGGAAATCAAAGATGACAAAAATAGATGGAGAAATAGACCATGTTTATGGATTGGAAGAATCAATATAGTGAACAATTATACTACCCAAAGCAATCCAAAGATTCGATGAAATCCCTATCAAGCTATCAATGGTATTTTTCAGAGATTTAGAACAAATAATTTCACAATTTGTAGGCAATAGTACTGGAGTGGATTGCCATTTTCTTCTCCAGGAGATTTTCCTGACCCAGGGGTTGAACCCAGGTCTCCTGCATTGTAGACAGATGCTTTACAGTCTGAGCCACCAGGGGAGTCTACGGAAACACAAGAAAACCTCAAATAGCCAAAGCAATCTTGATAAAAGAGAATGGAACTGGAGGAATCAACCTGCCTGACTTCAGACTATACTACAAAGCTACAGTCATCAAGACAGTATGCTACTGGCACAAAGAGAAATACAGATCAATGGAACAAAATAGAAAGCCCAGAAATAAATCCACACACCTATGGACACCTTATCTATGACAAAGGAGGCAAAAATATACAACAGAGAAAAGACAATCTCTTTAATACGTGGTGCTGGGAAAACTGGTCAACCATCTGTGAAAGAATGAAATGAACACTTTCTAACATCATACACAAAAACAAACTCAAAATAGATTAAAGACCTAAATGTAAGATCGGAAACTATTGAACTCCTAAAGGAAAACATAGGCAGAACATTCTCTGACATAAATCACAGCAAGATCCTCTATGACTCACCTCCCAGAGTCATGGAAATAAAAGCAGAAGTATACAAATGGGACCTAATTAAATTTAAAAGCTTTGCACAACAAAGGAAACTATAAGCAAGGTGAAAAGACAGCCTTCAGAATGGGAGAAAATAATAGCAAATGAAGCAACTGACAAAAAATTAATCTCAAAGGTATACAAGCAGTCATGCAGCTCAATACCAGAAAAATAAATGACCCAATCAAAAAATGGGCCAAAGAACTAAACAGACATTTCTCCGAAGAAGACATACAGATGGCTAATAAACACATGAAAAGAAGCTCAACATCACTCATTATCAGAAAAATGCAAATCAAAACCACAATGAGGTACCATCTCACATCGGTCAGAATGGCTGTGATCCAAGCATCTACAAACAATGAACGCTGGAGAGGGTGTGGAGAAAAGGGAACCCTCTTACACTGTTGGTGGGAATGCAAACTGGTATAGCCACTAGCGAGAACAGTGTGGAGATTCCTTAAAAAACTGGAAATAGAACTGGCATATGACCCAGCAATCCCACTGCTGGGCATACACACCGAGGAAACCAGAATTGAAAGAGACACATGTACCCCAATGTTCACTGCAGCACTGTTTATAATAGCCAGGACATGGAAGCAACCTAGATATCCATCAGCAGACGAATGGATAAGAAAGCTGTGGTACATATACACAATGGAATATTACTCATCCATTAAAAAGAATACATTAAAGTCAGTTCTAATAAGATGGAACTGGAGCCTATTATACAGAATGAAGTAAGTCAGAAAGAAAAATACCAATACAGTATATTAATGCATTTATATGGAATTTATAAAGATGGTAACAATGACTCTCTATGCAAGACAGCATAAGAGACACAAATATAAAGAACAGATCCTGTGGGAGAAGTCAAGGGTGGGATGCTTTGAGTGAATAGCATTGAAACATGTATATCACCATATGTGAAATAGATGGCCAGTCAAGTTTGATGCATGAAACAAGGCATTCAAAGCCGAGGCACTGGGACAACCCAGAGGGATGGGATAGGGAGGGAGGTGGGAGGGGTTCGGGATGGCGGGATCATGTACACTTATGGCTGATTCATGTCAGTACATGACAAAAACAACCACAATATTGTAAAGTAATTAGCCTTGAATTAAAATAAATTAATTTTAAAAGGAGAGAAACAGATGGCATACTGAGCACACATAGCTGACAGTGCCTGAAAACACCCTTTTAGAAAAGGGAGTCCTTCACCTAACTAGCTTTACAACAAATGCTAAAGGATCTTCTCTAAGCAACAAACACAAGGAAAAGACCTACACAAAATAAACCCCAAACAATTAAGAAAATGATAAGAGAATCATATATATCAATACTTACCTTAAATGTAAATGGACTAAATGCACAAACCAAAAGACATAGACTGGCTGAGCAGATGAAAATACATGGGTGTACACACTTTGACTTCAGTTCAGTCACTCAGTCGTGTCCGACTCTTTGCGATCCCATGAATCGCAGCACACCAAGCCTCCCTGTCCATCACCAACTCCCGGAGTTCACTCAAACTCACGTCCATCGAGTCTGTGATGCCATCAAGCCATCTCATCCTCAGTCGTCCCCTTCTCCTCCTGCCCCCAATCCCTCCCAGCATCAGAGTCTTTGCCAATGAGTCAACTCTTTGCCTGAGGTGGCCAAAGTACTGGAGCTTCAGCTTTAGTATCAGTCCTTCCAAAGAAATCCCAGGGCTGATTGCCTTCAGAATGGACTGGTTGGATCTCCTTGCAGTCCAAGGGACTCTCAAGAGTCTTCTCCAACACCACAGTTCAAAAGCACCAATTCTTCTGCGCTCAGCCTTCTTCACAGTCCAACTTTCACATCCATACATGACCACAGGAAAAACTATAGCCTTGACTAGATGGACCTTGGTCGGCAAAGTAACGTCTCTGCTTTTGAATATACTATCTAGGTTGGTCATAACTTTTCTTCCAAGGAGTAATAATCTTTTAATTTCATGGCTGCAGTCACCATCTGCAGGGATTTTGGAGCCCAAAAAAACTAAAGTCTGACACTGTTTCCACTGTTTCCCCATCTATTTCCCATGAAGTGATGGGACCAGATGCCATGATCTTCATTTTCTGAATGTTGAGCTTTAAGCCAACTTTTTCACTCTCCTCTTTCACTTTCATCAAGAGGCTCTTTAGTTCCTCTTCACTTTCTGCCATAAGGTGGTGTCATCTGCATATCTGAGGTTATTGATATTTCTCCCAGCAATCCTGATTCCAGCTTGTGTTTCTTCCAGTCCAGCATTTCTCATGATGTACTCTGCATAGAAGTTAAATAAGCAGGGTGACAATATACAGCCTTGACGTACTCCTTTTCCTATTTGGAACCAGTCTGTTGTTCCATGTCCAGTTTTAACTGTTGCTTCCTCACCTGCATATAGGTTTCTCAAGAGGCAGGTCAGGTGGTTTGGTATTCCCATCTCTTTCAGAATTCTCCACAGTTTATTACGATCCACACAGTCAAAGGCTTTGGCATAGTTAATAAAGCAGAAGTAGATGTTTTTCTGGAACTCTCTTGCTTTTTCCATGAACCAACAGATGCTGGCAATTTGATCTCTGGTTCCTCTGCCTTTTCTAAAACCAACTTGAACATCAGGGAGTTCGGCTCACTAAGCGCAGCCGAGAGGAGCTACCCCACGTCCTAGGTCAGGGACAGCGGCCTAGAGTGCCAGGCTGTGACGGTGCAGGAACGGCCGAGAGGAGCTACCCTGCGTCTGAGGTCAGTGGCGGCTGGGAGGAGACACCCCATGTCCGAGGTCAGGGTCGGTGACTTTGAGGAGCCACCCTGAGCCCAAGGCCAGGGGCCGCAGCTGGGAGGAGCCACCCATGCCCGAGGCCAGGGCCTGTGTCAGGGAGGAGCAACCTGAGGAGTGGTGGCTGCGCAGGCACAGGAGGGCCTAGAAGAGCTATCCCACGTTGAAGGTCAGGAACAGTGGCAGTAAGGAGATACCCCTCATCCAAGGTAAGGAGCAGCGGCTGTGTTTTGCTGGAGCAGCCATGAAGAGATACCCTAAGCCCAAGGTAAGAGAAACCCAAGTAAGATGGTAGGTGTTGCAAGAGGGCATCAGAGGGCAGACACACTGAAACCATACTCACAGAAAACTAGTCAATCTAATCACACTTTGACTTACCACATTACTATGTATAACCCCCAAAATTGTATGTAATTATTTTATATTATTAGGTAATCATGTTTCCATTATGGCTTGCAATTATAATGATCTTTTATTCTTTGTCTTGGTATTGATGGTGAAATGTGTAGTAAGTCTTCTGCTATTGTGATTTTTGCTTAAGAAAAAAAAAAAAGAGCCTAGTGTTAAGTTTTCAAGAATTTCAAGAGCTGGTTATTAAACAGCCATTGTGCAAATTTAAATTATATAAACTTACAATTAAAATAAGTTAAATTAAACAATTATTGTTCAGTCGTTTGGTTGTGTCCAACTCTCTGCAACCCCATGGACTGCAGCATGCCAGACTTCCCTGTCCTTCACTATCTCCCAGAGTTTGCTCAAATTCATGTCCATTGATTCGATGATGCCCATCTAATCATCTCATCCTCAGTTTCCCCCTTCTCCTCATGCCCTCAATCTTTCTCATTAAATTAAACAATAGTAAAATAAATAATCAAAACTCATCACTTTCTGATTTTTCACTGATTTTTTATTTGTATTATTAACACCTATTATATGTGTATGATGGAAATGCTATATAATTGCTGTGCACATTTCTTCTCAACTCTGGTCTATAATCAGACATTGTCAGGGAATTTACATCACAGAAACTGGCAAAAATCCCCGTTGAAATGTATTCACATTTTTTTAAAAAACGAAAAAGCAGACAGCTGTCTGGCCTAAACAAAACCCGTCTGATAGCTGACTTTGGCCGATGGGGCCCTGTTTATGACCTCTGCTTTACAGAAATGTATCTCTAATGGCTGAATCCTAAGCTATCCCTCCAGAGCACTCTCTTGAGAGTAAGAATCTAACACAGCCGCACATCTGGTCAGTCAGGACTACCTTTGGGAACTCCCAATAGCTTGTTGTTCAGAAAAAAAAAAAGAAGACGGAATCAAGTTAGCCCGAGCCAATGGCTGCCTGTTGCCTAAACTGAGGACTTTTTGAGGGCCGGCTGAGGTTTCCTGTTCTGCACAGCCAGGTATTTTTATTGGCAGATGTAGAGCCACCACAGTCTCTGCAGGGATCTGGCTTGATCCTTGACTGCTCCAGTGAGCAGGGAATAGCTGACCCAGAGATTAAATTAAGCACAGTGGCACTTCTTATGCACACTGACTTTGCATCTGTTTTAAACTTTGTTTATTCATTAGTTCTTCTCTTTAGGTTGGTGGGAAGCCAAAGAGAAGAGGGTCTTGCAGCTGGAGAAGATAAATCTATGATGTGGTATGTGGGTGGTCATTTGATGTTGCTTTCTGGGCTGGAACGATGCTGGTTTCTTGTGTTGTCTGTGGAAGTAGCAATTATCCTTCTCTCTTTGACTGAAGTAGTTATTTTTGGTAAAAAGCTATTAAGTCTTTTGACTAAGAACTAAGAACATTTTGGGTACCCTGTGGCTAGCTGGCTATGTTTAGATCACTTGAACAAATCTCTCAGCCTTTCCACTTGTCTTTTGTTAAACTGAAAATGGTAGACTGACAGTATCTAAGATAATGGAAGCAAAAAGGCTTAACCATTTTTTTCAAATTCTAAAATATAATTTCAATGCTTCAAATTCTTCTATTCTTGTTTAAACAACTACCCCAATTGACACTAATTTATTTTGTGCTTTGGACATTGTTTCATATCCATATGTATTCCAAATTTTAGTGCAGGAACTATACTCTTAGTTTCCAAAATGTACTTGTGTTCTGATTTTCTCTCCCAGTCCAATTACAGTATATTGTATGAAGTTCTGAATCTTTGGAGTGTTTCCCGTCCATGGATTTCTAAAAAGTCTCTTCCCTTCTTCACCTTACCATATGAGTTTAATCAGCAAATCAGTTCAGTTCAGTTCAGTCGCTCAGTCGTGTCCGACTCTTTGTGACCCCATGAATCGCAGCACGCCAGGCCTCCCTGTCCATCACCAACTCCCGGAGTTCACCCAGACCCACGTCCATGGAGTCAGTGACGCCATCCAGCCATCTCATCCTCTGTCGTCCCCTTCTCCTCTGGCCCCCAATCCCTCCCAGCATCAGAGTCTTTTCCAATGAGTCAACTCTTCGCATAAGGTGCCCAAAGTACTGGAGTTTCAGCTTTAGCGTCATTCCTTCCAAAGAAATCCCAGGGCTGATCTCCTTCAGAATGGACTGGTTGGATCTCCTTGCAGTCCAAGGGACTCTCAAGAGTCTTCTCCAACACCACAGGTCAAAAGCATCGATTTTTTGGTGCTCAGCCTTCTTCACAGTCCAACTCTCACATCCATACATGACTACTGGAAAAACCATAGCCTTGACTAGATGGACCTTAGTCGGCAAAGTAATATCTCTGCTTTTGAATATGCTATCTAGGTTGGTCATAACTTCCCTTCCAAGGAGTAAGCGTCTTTTAATTTCATGGCTGCACTCATCATCTGCAGTGATTTTGGAGCCCAGAAAAATAAAGTCTGACACTGTTTCCAGNGGAAAAACCATAGCCTTGACTAGACGGACCTTAGTCGGCAAAGTAATATCTCTGCTTTTGAATATGCTATCTAGGTTGGTCATAACTTCCCTTCCAAGGAGTAAGCGTCTTTTAATTTCATGGCTGCACTCATCATCTGCAGTGATTTTGGAGCCCAGAAAAATAAAGTCTGACACTGTTTCCAGTGTTTCGCCATCTATTTCCCATGAAGTGATGGGACCAGATGCCATGATCTTCGTTTTCTGAATGTTGAGCTTTAAGCCAACTTTTTCATTCTCCTCTTTCACTTTCATCAAGAGGCTTTTTAGCTCCTCTTTACTTTCTGCCATAAGGGTGGTATCATCTGCATATCTGAGGTTATTGATATTTCTCCCAGCAATCTTGATTCCAGCTTATGTTTCTTCCAGTCCAGCGTTTCTCATGATGTATTCTGCATATAAGTTAAATAAGCAGGGTGACAATATACAGCCTTGACGTACTCCTTTTTAATCGGCAAATAGAATGTACCAAATACTTTATATAATCTTATGAGTGAGTGAGTGAAGTTGCTCAGTCATGTCCAATTCTTTTCAACCCCATGGACTGTAGCCCACCAGGCTCCTACATCCATGGGATTCTCCAGGCAAGAATACTGGAGTGAGTTGCCATTCCTTCTCCAATATAATCTTGTAAGATCAGTATAATCTGCTGTGAAGAAGACTTTGAAGAAATCCTAAAGTTCCAACTACAACAATTTACATAAAAAGATAATTATATCCCTCCCCCCATCTGTTTATAATCAGTCAAGTAACAAGACAGACTATACATATAAATGAGAATAATCTCTCCTCACCATTTTCTTAACCAACTCTCAAATAACTTCAGCTCTCCATTCACTCAAGTATATTGTCATAGCATGCTCCTGCTCCCAGCCCTCAGCAACCCTCAAGAACACCCATAGTTGAGTACTATGTTGCTGAAACATGTTTGTTCCAAATGTATTGATGGTGTTTGTTATTAAAATCACATAATTAGATCAATGAATATAGGGTGGGGACTTTTTGTATTGACTGCTCTATAAAGACAAATAAAATATGAGTGGCTAGAAACAATCACTAACAGATTAAGTATTGCAAAAGAATTTAAAAGATTAGGGAGGAAATGACAGAAATTTAGGGAGATTTTGCACTCTTGCTACTTGGGAAATCCTTGCTCTACATTTAAAAAGCAGAACAGAATTGAGAGTAATCAAGGTTGCATTATGGATATGTTATATGCAAGAAAGATGCTATAAAATTCCTTTTACAGAATTTTAATTGAAGTACAGTTGATTTACAATGATGCGTTAGTTTCAGGTCTATGGCAAAATGATTCAGATATATATATTATATATATATTTTCAGATTCTTTTGCAGTGTAAGTTATGACAAGATATTGAATATAGTTCCCTGTACTATACAGTATGCCCTTGTTACCTTTCCCCTTTGGTAACCGTAAGTTTGTTTTCTCTGTGAGTCTGTCTTTGTTTTGTTATTCAGTTTATTTGTCCTGTTGTTTTTTTAGATTCCACATGTAAGTGACATCATGCTTTCTGTCTGATTTACTTCACTTAGTATGATAATGTCTTGTTGTTGTCGCTGTTTAGTCTCTAAGTCATGTCCAACTCTTTTACGACTTTAGCCTGCCAGGCTCCTCTGTCCATGAGATTTCCCAGGCAAAAATGCTGGAATGGGTTGCCATTTTCTTCTTCAGGGGATTTTTTCAACCCAGGAATCAAACCTGCATCTCCTGAATTGGCAGGTAGATTCTTTACCATTGAGCCACAAGGGAAGCCCTACTATATGGAAAATTTGGAAAAAGAAGAAATCTGTTGGTTCTGAAGTAGTTGGGAAATTGACCTAAAATGGCTGGTATGATCACTCTAAAGGAGCAACGCAACATTCTTAGATCAAGAGCAAACATAGAGGTGATAGGAGAACGCAAAATTCAGAACATGAAGGGCAAAAATCTGTGGAGAAGAATAAAGAGAGGAGAAGATTGGGAAGAAACTTTTGGAAAGCTCTCAAGGAGCGACAGAATCTGGTTGTAGGTAGTAGGCAGTATTGAGCCTCTGACTCAGCACAGTGAAATTCTGAAAGAAATATTGTAAGGAGATTTTTCTGGTAACAGTGCCCAGGGTGAAATGAACCCCCTATGGCAAATGTAGTTTATTGTTTTTTGCAGGGGGCGGTGCAAGCTCAGAAAACTGGTGTTGTTTGCCTGGAGCACTGTGATGAGGACCATGAGGCTGAGCAAGGCTGGCCTCAATGGGAAGAGCGTAGTTTGCTATTAGTGATGCCTGACACAAGAAAGGGGCAGGAAGGTGCAGCATCAGTGCCATGCATTTGTTTGCCCTGGGTCAGATTAAGGGTAAAGATAGCGGAAGTAGTTATGCCACTGCAATAACATGAGAAATAATAAAGGAAGGAATGAGAGATATTTTGAAAATAAATGCTAATTTAGTTGTGTAGGTTAAATTATCTTATATATGTAATTTTAAATTTCTTTTTGGGGGTCAAGTGAGATGTTTGCCTAATTATTGATGTAAGGAGATCATTAGAAGATAGTCATAAACAGTAGAAGATTTAGAGTAAGACAGAGGTTTGCTAAAAACCTAGACCTGCCATTTGCTAGTAAATAATTTGAGATAAATTCTCTGAACTCTTTGAAAATAATTAACTTGCTCATAGAGATCCAAACTATTAAAATGATTGCAAGTATTTAAAGGAGTAACATACTGCCTATCACAGAGTGCCTAGGAAGTGATATTCATTATGTTTAGAGCTTGACCAAGGAAAACCTGGCTTCAAAAATATTTTACTATTTTCTGTCTCATTAAGTATTGCTGTAAAAATAAAAATCCATAAAATTATTGCTCTACTAGTTGAGATTTTTCTGACTTCTTAGCACCAAAGTAAACTGAACTAACTCTGGATTAAAAAAAACAAATAGTATCCATATTTCCAGGTCTTTGGAAAAGAGACACCAATATTTGTTTTCTCTACAAGAAACTAGAAATTATAAAATCCCTTTCTGTCTAGACCACTGTTGCTTACCATTCATGGAAATAATCAAAGGCTTCGTGAACGAGGGATTATCACAGCTATGAAGACATGGTCTGAACTGCAGGGTACTGGTGCACCCATATATAGACATTACAATATATTTCTCCTTCTATCTCTGCTCAGTGGGCACTAATTTCTTGGCAATGCATATGATAACACTGAGCATCCATTCTCAGAATTTCGTGACTTGTTTGTGAGAAGTTGGGATGTACATTTGCAATTGGGTTTTGGCAAACTCTTGGCAGAGAATATCTTTATAAAAAAAAAAGTACAGAGCTCTTCATTTGGCAGAACTCTTTAATGTGTAGGTTTGCATTTCCTGTCTTCTAGTTTCCTTAAAAAAAATAATGTTGTAGAAACACACACATACCCATTCATTAAGCACTTTGAAGCAGCAGTTTGTGATATTCCCAAACAAAACATTGTTTTACCAACATGGTTGATTGTCAAACAAAGTCTCCTTTCTATGGAATTCTACCAACTGACATTTGAGACTAAAAAGCCAAAAAGGCAGATTATGGCTTGCTGTATAGTTCATTATTTGTGGCAGAGAAAGACTTGAACTAATTTTAATCCCAGAGAAATATCATGAATCATCAACTTATTATATCCAGATCTCTATACATGGAAAGACACATTCAGAACTTAAATATCCTAGAACTGATTTTTTTTTAAATCCTATTCCCCCTTCCCTACAAACTTTTTCTTTGAATTTACTAAGAAATGGTAAACTTTTATTTGCAGTATAAAACTAATAAAGCTGTGATATAGTAAACATATATTATTTACAGCAACGACTTGAATAATTATGATCTCTATCTCTATTACTATTAATTATTCAAACACAGCTAATTATAAGTCTGCATGTGTTTAAAAAGTAATGTTAAAAAAATTGACATTCGAAATGCTTTTACATGAAATTAAACATCAGTCAACTGGCATAAAAAAAGATGTCCATTCACAGCATAAAAATTTGAGAAACTTTCTTCCTTTACAGTGTGAGCTAAGGCAACTCCAACAGTGAATCCTCCATCCTAAATCCTTTGCCCCCAGCTTTTCAAAGGGCACAGAAATTGAACCCAGCAAAGATGCCCTGTCAAAATAATTTAAACGGAAGGAAAAACGTTGCTAGAGGGCTGGAGGGGAATTCATACTCCGGATCAAAAAAACATTTTTAAGTGGTCTTCACTGGTGGCCTGTGTTGAGACATATAACAGCTCAGGCTGCTGTTTTTCCAAGAGGTTAAATTTCAAAAAGAGGAAACAACAGCAAACAGGCTTCCAATTTACTCAACATGGCACAACTGGCGGGAGATCTGTTCAAAGTAGAACGACTGATTTACAAATTCTTGGACCTAATGTACTAAGTGTCTTAACACTTAGAAAACTTAGTGCTTGAGTATCACATTTATGACTCCTGGGTTGACACAGCCATGTCCAAGCACACTGGCCCTCATGATAACTCTTTGCCCTGTAATTCAGTCCCACGGCAGGAAGCCACTATTAACTCAACCTTCAATGCTTGAACAGACCCTGTGCCAATGGACACAGACTGGAGTTAATATTCCATCCTTTTAAGGAATAAGAGGGGAATGCTTACATCACAGTTCCAAAGTATTAATCATAGCAGGTAGAATATTACATTTCCCTTTTCCCTGTCTTGGGAAGGCAAGCTGACTAGATTATCATTCAGTTTCCCACAGATCCTTTCCACAAAGGGAGCACTGCTATCTGGCAGTAGAAACAACAGAGAAACTTCCTTAACATGAAAATAAAGGGTGGGAAGTCACTGAACAGGACTCCTTGAAAGAATGAAGATGTGTTTTGGAGGAGGAGGAGCACAGAAATAGAGAAGTGAGTGTCAAACAGCTAGTAATTCTAAAAATTTAGAGCTGCAACTGGCTTTAAATATCCTGTATACCCCTGCAAGGCTTCTTTCCAGAAAGTATAAATTTCTCCAGCTTATTTAGCTGTAAGTGTGGTTAGAGTCCAGTCACAAAACAAGTTTAAAGTAGATTTGATGAAGGTTCAGCACTGCATATATGGAACCATTAAATGTATTTATCAAAAGGAAAAACAATAACACTGAAATGTATACTTCTTTAACTAGAAAAATAAGTTCTCATATAAAAAATATTTTTATATACATATATAGACAAACATCTAGAAAACATAAAACATTGCACTAAAATCTGTATGAGTATACATTGTACTGGATACATTCATTTTATATATTTATGTGTTAATTCACCTATCTATCCATTTATCTAGTTGCCCCTGGAAAAGGAAAAGCTGTAAGAACAATATATTAGGAGGAGTGATAGTGTTAATTGTAATTATAACCTGGAGTTTCTATGATGGCAATGAATATGTAATTTAACTGATAAAGAATCCAAAGTAATGCTCATAAAGATGCTCTTGGAATTTGGGAGAGGAATGGAGAACACAGTGGAACTTCAGCAGAGTTAGAAAACATAAAGAATAAATCAAAGCTGAAAAATAAAATAACTAAAATGAAAAATACACTAGAGGAAATCAACGACAGATGAGATGATATAGAAAAATGGATTAGTGATCTGGAAAACAGGTTTTTTAGACATATCTCCTCAAGCAAGGGACTGCTACTGCTAAGTCACTTCAGTCGTGTCCGACTCTGCAACCCTATAGACAGCACCCAACCAGGCTCCCCCGTCCCTGGGATTCTCCAGGCAAGAATACTGGAGTGGGTTGCCATTTCCTTCTCCAATGCAGGAAAGTGAAAAGTGAAAGTGAGGTCACTCAGTCATGTCCGACTCTTAGCGACGCCATGGACTGCAGCCCACCAGGCTCCTCTGTCCATGGGACTTTCCAGGCAAGAGTACTGGAGTGGGGTGCCATTGCCTTCTTTGCAAGCAACAAAAGTAAAATAAGCAAATGGGACTATATCAAGCTTTTGTATATCTAAGAACACTATCAACAAAACAAAAAGACCACCTACTAAATGAGAGAATGTATTTGCAAATGATCTGACAAACGGTTAATATCCGATATATGCAAAAACCTTATACAACCAACATAAATAAACAGCCCATTTTTTTAAATGGACAAAGGATCTGAATAGATATTTTTCAGAAGAAGATATTCCGATGGCCAACAGGCACATGAAAAGATGCTCAATATCAGTCATTACCAGGGAAATACAAATGAAAACCACAACAAGATACCTCCTTATACCTGTCAGAATGACAGTTATCAAAAAGACCAGAAATAACACATGTTGGCAAGGATATAGAGAAAAGAGAACCCTCATACATTGCTTTGGGAATGCAAATTAGTTCAGCTACTATGAAAAACAGTATAAAGTTTCTTCAAAAAATTAAAAATTGAGCTATCATATGATCTAGCAGCTCCATTCTTGGGCATTTATTTAAAGAAAATAAAAACACTAATTTGAAAAGATTTATGTACTCTAATGTTCTTTGCAATATTGCTTACAAAAGCCAATATATGGAAGCAACATAAATGTCCATCAATAGAAAAATAGATAAAGATGTGGTGTATACACACACAAACACACACACACACACACATGCCATAAAAAAGAACAAACTCCTGCCAAATATGACAACATGGATGGACGTGGGGGTATTATGTTAAGTGAAATAAGTCAGACAGAGAAAGACAAGTACCATATGATTTTGCTTATGTGTGGAATATAAAGAAAAACAAACATAACAAAACAGAGTCAGATACAGAGAACACATGTGTGGTTGCCAGAGAGAGGGTTACAAGTGAAATAGGTGAAGGTGATTAAAAGGTACAAACTTCCAGTTATAAAATAAGCAGTCAGAGGGGTGTAATACACAGCATGGAGAATATACTCAATAATACTGTAAGAACTTTGTATGGGAACAGATGGGTACTAGACATCATGGTGATCATTTCTAACGTATAAAAGCATCAAATCACTATGTTGTACACATGAAACTAATACAATATAATGTCATGTATATATGTCAATATTTAAATAAAGAAAAGGCTTCAAGAAAGATGGTTTAAGTTTTAAACAGTTGTATTCACCAACAATAATCAATCACAGTGGCCCTAAAACTAAGCTTTGTGTTACTCCTCATATATTGTTTATTCAATTTAATCAAATACCACCTCATGTATCAGTTATTTAAAGAATTTTTACTTCCAGTTTGTTGGTTGCATTTCTTACTCAGAAAATGTTTAGAAAAGCCAGTTTACACTGAAAAGATGAATATGATACACTTTGTTTTTTACCACGGTTTAGCATTGTAGACCTTACCAGTAAGTAACAATGTGTTGTGTTAGTTCAACAAAAATAGTAATGTTCAAAAGATAGGGCATGGGGATTTGTTTTTTGTTGTTTGTTTGTTTGTTTTTAACAAATATCCCTGGTAATTCTCATGCATACCAGAAATAGAAACCTGCTGGCTTAAGTGGTGGAATTTCTGTTGTTTGCAGGATGCTCCTGTAAGTTTCTTTTCTAATCTTCCCTCTCTACTCTCTCATTCTTTTCTTCAAGAACCTATCTTCATTGTGCAATAAGTGGTCTGAGTCCCACAGTCCTTGCTATTATCCATAGCTAAGTAGAACAAAGATGGAGCCCTGAGCCAATATGGGTCCATGAGTCACTCTCTGGTAAAATGTAGTTCAGACTCAAAGACTGGTCCACCTCTGTTGGGAACTGAGAAGCAGTAAAAAGCAAGTGTATTCACTGGATTAAAGACTAATTTTCTAGTCCCAAAGGTAGAATTAAAATATGTATGTAGAGAGATAGATAATAGATAGACAGATGATAGATAGACAGACAGATGATAGATAGGCATCTCTTGGGTCTCCTGCATGGGCAGGCAGATCCTTTACCATTGTGCCTCCTGGGAAGCCCCACAGCTTCAACAAACACAGAGATACAGATGATTTTACAAGAAAGCAAACTCACATAGTATGAATAAAGCAAAAATAAATTTAAGACCCCTTCCCATGCTCTCAAAGGTAAAAGGAGAGAATTGCCAGATAAATAAGAATGAAGACTCTAGCATCTTATCTTGCCAGGCAGAGAATAAGTGAGTGAAATTCTCTCAGTTGGTCTGACTCTTTGCAACCTCATGGACTGTAGCCCACCGGCTCCTCTGTCCATGGAATTCTCCAGGCAAGAATACTGGAGTGGATAGCAATTCCCTTCTCCAGGAGATATTCCCAACCCAGGGT
This sequence comes from Aepyceros melampus, assembly GCA_006408695.1. Taxonomy (NCBI): domain Eukaryota; kingdom Metazoa; phylum Chordata; class Mammalia; order Artiodactyla; family Bovidae; genus Aepyceros; species Aepyceros melampus. The sequence continues at coordinate 115,747 of SJXQ01007988.1, read as the reverse complement.
CTCCCACACTGCAGTCGAATTCTTTACTGTCTGTGCTACCAGGAAAATTGTCTGCTGTAGAGGAAGGGCCTTAAACTGACATTGTTTCAATTGCTGCCACTTCAACTAGCGATGACATTGTTGCTGCTCCAACTCTATCAATGATGGGGAGAGTGAGAATTCAGAGAGCCTCTATTTAGTTCATTCTACCTGGCAGGGACTGGTGTCTGCATTTCATATACATCAAGGCAGTAATTTCTCACAATAACCCCATGCTGTTGGCATTGTTACGAACATTCTACAGATAAAGACTTGGAAGTGGTGAGAGAAGTAAAGAAAGTAGGTTCAAAATTGCTAATTCAGTTCAGTCACTCAGAGTGAACTCAGTCAGAGTCTGACTCTGTGACCCCATGAACCGCAACATGCCAGGTCTCCCTGTCCAACACCACCTCCCGGAGTTCACCCATATCCATGTCCATCGAGTCAATGATGTCATCCAATCATCTCATCCTCTGTCATCCCCTTCTCCTCCTGCCCTCAATCTTTCCCATCATCAGGGTCTTTTCCAATGAGTCAGCTCTTTGCATCAGGTGGCCAAAGCATTGGAGTTCCAGCTTCAACATCAGTCCTTCTAATGAACACTCAGAACTGATCTTTAGGCTGGACTGCTTCAATCTCCTTGCAGTCCAAGGGACTCTCAAGAATCTTCTCCAACACCACAGTTCAAAAGCATCAGTTCTACAGTACTCAGCTTTCTTTATCGTCCAAGTCTCATACCCATACATGACTACTGGAAAAACCATAGCCTTGACTAGATGGACCTTTGCTGGCAAAGTGATGTCTCTGCTTTTTAATATGCTGTCTAAGCTGGTCATAACTTTTCCTCCAAGGAGTAAGTGTCTTTTAATTTCATGGCTGCATCACCATCTGCAGTGATTTCGGAGCCCAAAAAACAAAGTCTGCCACTATTTCCACTGTTTCTTCATCTATTTCCCATGAAGTGATGGGACCAGATGCCATGATCTTCGTTTTCTGAATGTTGAGCTTTAAGACAGCTTTTTCCCTCTCCTCTTTCACTTCATCAAGAGGTTCTTTAGTTCTTCTTTACTTTCTGCCATAAGGGTGGTGTCATCTGCATATCTGAAGTTATTGATATTTCTCCTGGTACTCTTGATTCCAGCTTGTGCTTCTTCCAGTCCAGCATTTCTCATGATGTACTCTGCATAGAAGTTAAATAAGCAGGGTGACAATATACAGCCTCGACGTACTCCTTTTCCTATTTGGAACCAGTCTGTTGTTCCATGTCCAGTTCTAACTGTTGCTTCCTGACCTGCATACAGGTTTCTCAAGAGGCAGGTCAGGTGGTCTGGTATGCCCATCTCTTTCAGAATTTTCCAGTTTATTGTGATCCACACAGTCAAAGGCTTTGGCATAGTCAATAAAGCAGAAATAGATGTTTTTCTGGAACTCTTGCTTTTTCCACGAACCAGCAGATGCTGGCAATTTGATCTCAGGTTCTTCTGCCTTTTCTAAAATTCAATCCCTTATGACTATACAGTGGAAGTGAGAAATAGATTTAAGGAACTAGATCTGATAGACAGAGTACCTGATGAACTATGGATGGAGGTTCATAACTGTACAGGAGACAGGAATCAAGACCATCCCCAAGAAAAAGAAATGCAGAAAAGCAAAATGGCTTTCTGAGAAGGCCTTACAAATAGCTGTGAAAAGAAGAGAAGTGAAAAGGAAAGGAGAAAAAGAAAGATATACGCATTTGAATGCAAAGTTCCAAAGAATAGCAAGGAGAGATAAGAAAGCCTTCCTCAGCGATCAATGCAAAGAAATAGAGGAAAACAGTAGAATGGGAAAGATTAAAGATCTCTTCAAGGAAATTAGAGGTACCAAGGGAACATTTCATGCAAAGATGGGCTCGATAAAGGACGAAATGGTCTGGACCTAACAGAAGCAGAAGAGATTAAGAAGAGGTGGCAAGAATACACAGAACTATACAAAAAAGATCTTCACAACAAAGATAATCACAATGGTGTGATCACTCACCTAGAGCCAGACATTCTGGAATGTGAAGTCAAGTGGGCCTTAGAAAGTATCACTATGAACGAAGCTAGTGAAGGTGATGGAATTCCAGTGGAGCTATTTCAAATCTTGAAAGATGATGCTGTGAAAGTGCTGCACTCAATATACCAGCAAATATGAACAACTCAGCAGTGGCCACAGGACTGGAAAAGGTCAGTATTCATTCCAATCCCAAAGAAAGGCAATGCCAAAGAATGCTCAAACTACCATACAATTGCACTCATCTCATATGCTAGGAAAGTAATACTCAAAATTCTCCAAGCCAGGCTTCAGCAATACATGAACTGTGAACTTCCAGATGTTCAAGCTGGTTTTAGAAGAGGCAGAGGAACCAGAGATCAAATTGCCAACATGCGCTAGATCATCGAAAAAGCAAGAGAATTCCAGAAAAACATCTATTTCTGCTTTATTGACTCTGCCAAAGCCTTTGACTGTGTGGATTACAATTAACTGTGGAAAATTCTGAAAGAGATGAGCATACCAGACCACCTGACCTGCCTCTTGAGAAATATATATGCAGGTCAGGAAGCAACAGTTAGAACTGGACATGGAACAACAGACTGGTTTCAAGTAGGAAAAGGAGTACGTCAAGGCTGTATATTGTCACCCTGCTTATTGAACTTCTATGCCAAGTACATCACGAGAAACGCTGGGCTGGAAGAAGCACAAGATTGCCGGGAGAAATATCAATAACTTCAGATATGCAGATAACACTACCCTTATGGCATAAAGTGAAGAGGAACTGAAAAGCCTCTTGATAAAAGTGAAAGAGGAGAGTGAAAAAGTTGGCTTAAAGCTCAACATTCAGATAACGAAGATCATGGCATCTGATCCCATCACTTCATGGGAAATAGATGGGGAAACAGTGGAACAGTGGCAGACTTTGTTTTTTTGGGCTCCAAAATCATTGCAGATGGTGACTGCAGCCATGAAATTAAAAGACGCTTACTCCTTGGAAGAAAAGTTATGACCAACTTAGACAGCATATTAAAAAGCAGAGACATCACTTTGCCAACAAAGGTCCATCTAGTCAAGGCTATGGTTTTTCCAGTAGTCATGTATGGATGTGAGAGTTGGACTGTGAAGAAAGCTGAGCACTGAAGAATTGATGCTTTTGAACTGTGGTGTTTGGAGAAGACTCTTGAGAGTCCCTTGGACTGCAAGGAGATCCAACCAGTCCATTCTAAAGGAGATCAGTCCTGGGTGTTCTTTGGAAGGACTGATGCTAAAGCTGAAGCTCTAATACTTTGGCCACCTGATGCAAAGAGTTGACTCATTGGAAAAGACTCTGATGCTGGGAGGGATTGGGGGCAGGAGGAGAAGGGGATGACCGATGATGAGATGGCTGGATGGCATCACCGACTTGTTGGACGTGAGTTTGAGTGAACTCCGGGAGGTGGTGATGGACAGGGAGGCCTGGTGTGCTGCAATTCATGGGGTCACAAAAAGTCGGACACGACTGAGCGACTGAACTGAACTGAGCTAATCTACAGCCCTCCAGGCTCCTCTACCCATGGGATTTCCCAGGCAAGAATACTAGAGTGAGTTTTCATTTCCTTCTCCAGAGGATCTTCCCCACCCAGGGATTGAACCTGAGTCTCTTGCATCTCCTGTGTTGGCAGGCAGATTCTTTACCACTGAGCCACCAGGGAATGTCAGTGTAATTAAGACCCCAAATTAGTTAATATTGATATAAACTAAAGGGAGGTTATCTGGAGTGTGTTTGACTTAATAAAGTGAGTCCATTCAAAGAAAGTTTGGAGGTCAGAAATGTCCCCTCCTACTTGGGTCTTGGAGAAGCAGGCTACCCTGAACTCTACAGCTATGAGAAAGTGGATTCTGACAGCAACCACATGAGGTTGAAAGAGGACCTTAGCTTCAGATGAAATTACGCCCTGGCAACACCATAATTATAGCCTTGAGGGACCCTGAAGCCTTTGAAAACCAAAGTCATGATTTTCAGTTTTTTAAAATGTCTAAACGGTTCAAATAATGGTGTTGAAATGTTGGAAAAGTGATGGAATTTGGCCTAAGTTTTCCACCTTAATTGCTTTTCTTTTATGTTGTTTGCTTTATATGACATATGTTAGTTGCTCAGCGGAGAAGGCAATGGCACCCACTCCAGTACTCTTGCCTGGAAAATCCCATGGACAGAGAAGCCTGGTGGGCTGCAGTCCATGGGGTTGCACAGAGTCAGACACGACTGAAGTGACTTAGTGAGCAACAGCAGTTGCTCAGTCATGTCTGACTCTTTGCAATCCCGTGGACTGTAGCCTGCCAGGTTCCTTTGTCCGTGGAATTTTTCAGGCAAAAATGCTGGAAGATCCCCTCTCCAGGGAATCTTCCTGACCCAGGGTTCCTTTGAACCCAGGTCTCCTGCATTGCAGGCAGATTCTTCACCATCTGAACCATCAAGAAAGCTCTGCTTTATACGTTTAATTTTTTACCAGAATAATACATGTGTATGATTTAAGAAACCAGCCAGCTATAGATGTTATCCTTTAATTAGCTACTGTGAAAGTTAAAAATTTAGCTTTATCAATCTGCTCTATTCTTCATCCCAAATAAAAGCAGATGCAGTTACCTTTTATCCTCACTACTCTTTTCAGTTAAAGTAAAATTTTTATTTTAATGGAAATTGTTGTTTAGTTGCTGAGTTGTGTCTGACTCTTTTGTAACCCCGTGAATGGAGAAGCTGGCAGGCTACAGCAGGACATGACTTAGGGAGTAAACAACAACTCACACTGTGACTGTTTTCAAGCTACCAGTAGTTTCATAGTGGCTTGTAAGTGTCCTGAGTATTTAACAATTGTCTCTTGACACCAGGCAAAGCTGCCTCCAGCTCAGAACTATTTACGCCTTTTTAAAAAATTTTTTGTCATTTTAGTGGGACTTTGGGATAAGGTTGAAATAAGTTAGAAATTCACCCACCATATTTAATGGGAAGTCTTAATTCCTTACTTAACTAGTTTGTATAGATATAAACACAGTGACTAGAAAAAAATATTCACATGATATGAAATAAATATAAGAAATGAAAATCACCTGGAATATATGTGTAAGGTGGTGCTGCAAACAATGATGGATTTGTTTTTTTCCTCAGTTACCTTTCCTTCCCTAATCTTTAAGTTAACAGGATTTCTTCCCTCTTACTCTTTCTCTCCCTTGAATATGTGTAAACACATCTATTAAAATAACTACAAGATTGAAAAGAAGCAGAATAAAGTTTGCTTCCTTTGAACACAGGCTCAAACTAAAAAGCTTCACTTAGAAGGATGTTTTTTAAATGGTGAGATGATATTTAGGGCTACCATGTCCTAACAGCAACTCACAAGGCATTATCACTAATCTGTGTCACTAATCTGAGGTGTGGTACAAATAAACTTACATGTTAAAATAATATTTGCTTTCACATTCGTCACTCCTCAGTTACTCAGAGAAGTAAATCAGAGAGGATATCTAACTTGTAAAAATTATCTTATCCTTTCTAATTGGATTGTGGAATATTTATCACCAGCTCCATTTCTAAGAAATCTTAAGGCAAGGCCTGAAGATCACAGAAAACTGTGACTAATGGTCAGTGAAGCTCCCTCATGTGAAACAAGGATTTTCCCCAGATGACATCACTGAATTAATATCTGCAACATGTGATACACAGGGTGGAAACATTAAGAATCATGGCACAGAGGTAAATGCTAAATGGCAAACAACACAGTGTGCGAATTAAACTCATACTTTGAGACAAGGTTTGTCAAAAATCCACAAAATTCATAAACAGGTTCTGAAAGAATTGCACTCCCCAAATTTAGAATGGAAGCCGTCTTAGCATTCAATTACAGAGAAAGAAACTGACAACCAAAGTGGTGAAACCCAGCAGTTAAATGGGAACTGAGAGAGACTCAGTATTTCTACCTCACATCTGCAAATCTCATGACTCAGATTCCTGTCACCCCCAAAATCTCCCTCAGGATCAGGAGAAAATGAAACTAGGAAAGGTACTAAAATACCAGCATAGTGTTTTGCAGTGCTCTACTTGTGTGAAATAATTACAAATCTTGGTTTTGAGGATCATAAACTTATTTTTGTTTTGACCGTGACTTCTGTTATTGTACATCACAAGCCAGCCTTTGCATGAGTAATATGAGTGAGGAATGTTGCCTTTGGCTGTTTTATGTCCAGTGTCTAAAATGCAGACAATGTGACCAAAAAAAAAAAAAAAAGTTCTGAAAACTCGGCAATGCTAAAAGAAAACAAAAAGAATTGTGATCTTGGTAACTGCTGTCTATTTCATGTAAAAATATTCCTAACTTTTAAAAAATTTTATTTTCTCCTCCAGCCAAATGTTTGAAGCAGAACCCACATTGGACATGAGCCATATCTTGGCTTTAGTTGTCATATGTAGTATTTCAGAAAACCTGCTTTGGTTTATTTTGTGTGATGTCATATTACATGAAATAGTCTTAAAATATAGCTATTCATGAGCAATTTCATGAAAGAAGTGACAAAATGTACACATGACTAGAGTTAACTTTTGAAACTTAGGAAAAAAAAGATGTAGGTAATAAAGACAAAAACAAATTCCATTAAGTTAAAAAAATATCCCCAAGGTGTGCAGAGTATAGGTGAGATTTGATGGATAATTACTCGGTTCTCTGATCTTTCAGGTAGGTCCTGATCATTCCATCACTGTTGGCAAGAAAAGATCCAAAGTTTACTTTCAGTGAATTGTCTTTTCAGTGAATGACTATAGGTAAGGCTCTGCCATCAAAAGCGGAGATTATCCTGTATGAACTTCAACAGTGATTATCTACGTGCTATGGGTAGCATCTCTGTTTCTTTAGAGAGCTGCCCTCCTAGGAAGTTGAGAACCATCATTCATCTTGTTTCACCATCAGTTGCCAATGGATGGCCTTATGGGGGTTTAATATCCTTTTAAAATTTTGTCAGATTTCCTTCCATGGCTTATCTACTTGATGACTTAAAATTTTCTTGGTATCTTATGACTTTTACTGAGTGTGTATGAGAAGTTTTGTCCTTATAAGGCCCTGATGAAGCAAGAGGAGATTCCCATAAGCCAAGGAGATGACAAGGTGATTGACGCCAGGCAAGAGGATTAAAAATATTTAATTGTGGTCTAAGGAAGCCTATGTAAAAAAGCAATGAAAAAATATTTTAGGATTCCTATTCTATTAAAACCAGTGCAAGGGGACGCTAAGAATATAGAACTAAAGGCATGTCCAGGATGCTTTGCCATATTGATTGTCGCAATTCTAAGTAGTTCTTTGAGTGCTCACTCAGTCACGTCTAACTCTTCGTGACTCCGTGGAATGTAGCCCACCAGGCTCCTCTGTCCATGGCTTGTCCAGGCAAGAATACTGGAGTAGGTTGCCATTTCCTACTCCAGGGGGTCTTCCCGACCCAGGAATCGGACCTGTGTCTCCTGCATCTCCTGCATTGAAGGCAGATGCCTTACCACTGAGCCCCCGGGAAGCCTAGGTGGTTCTTTAGGGATGACTATAAAAGTCAAGAGATAAATAAGCACATGTGGGCTCCTATGCATCACTCATTGTCACTACTACAGGAATTCTAGATAAATAACAATTAGAGTTTTAGAAAAATATTGCTAATGATGTACTGGAAGACTATTCCTTGGTAATTGTTTTTAGGTGAACTCCTTGTAAAGTCTTATAGGTGTTTTAGTTAAGATCATTATACCCAAGAATTTGAGACTTCCCTGGTGGCTCAGATGGTAAAGAATTTGCCTGCAATGTGGGAGGCCCAGGTTCGATCCCTGGGTCAGGAAGATCCACTGGAGACGGGCATGACAACTCACTCCAGTATTCTTGCTTGCAGAACCCCATGGACAGAGGAGCCTGATGGGTTATGGACAGAGGAGCCCATGGAGAACCCATGTCATGAGCCCATGGACAGAGCCCTGGCCGGCTATGGACAGAGGAGCCCGTGGGGTTGCAACGCATCAACATGATTGAGCAACTACACTTTAACTTTACCCAGGAATTTACTTGCGCCCATGCTGGCCTCATCTTTTCTAAGTAGCACTTGTACCACTATCTTCTGGGGAGCATTTTATTTCACTAAAGCAGGACTTACTCCTTTTCTGTTGCTCTTTTGTCATGTTTGATCCATTGGCCCATCATAGATCCTAGCCCACAGACGTTTAGATCTGAATTCACCTTTATGGTTTCCTGTTCCTGAAAAGTCACATGATGGCTTGAGAGTTCCTTAAAAACCTGTGTAGATAACCTCTTTCTCCTTTAATCTGATTGATTTGCTTTTATTTTCCACCCCACCGTGCAGAAAAAAAATTTAAAAAAGTCCTACAGTGTGCATGTTGTTGTTTTTGGTCTGCAGATTGTGTTAAGGTGGGACAACCTCTGGTTTTCTTGATGTCTTATGATTATCAGTGGGCATGTACAGTTCAGCTGTCACTGAAAAGCTCTGACTGGGAAAAAGGAAAGCTAACAAACTTCGAGGAAGGGGATAAAGCAATTATCATTTGGCTGGAGATTCAGAGCTGATTATGCTCTGCTGGCTATTGGTCAAGAAGGCTTGTTCCAGGGTGTAAAGAACAATCCAAACAGATTGCTTGTTGTTTTTGTTTGTTTGTTTTTGATTTTATGTAACTACAAATTATAATGATCCCTCAGTATAAATAGATGGTAAGTATTAGGGCTGAAGAAAAGCAACACCCTTGATAATATTCAACCTAGCACAGCTGTACAAATGCCAGGAGCCAGTGACACAGGAGCATCCATAAAGGGGGTGGCTTTCCTCTGTCATTTCTCAGCCTGATTCTTGAGCCTAGGAGTGCTGTACTGTCCAGAGAGACAAAATGTGGTTAAACATTACTGTGATTCACTCTTCAGAACCGATGGTGTGGAGTAGACTTAAAAAAAAAAGGCAGAACGAAAACAGAAGCGGTAAATATTGCTGTCATTTAATCATTTCCTGTTGAGGATGATCAGCCTAATGTAACCAAGTTTTAGAGATCAGTAGATCAAATAACATGGACTCTCTGGTGCATTTTTCCATTTTAATTACCTTGTGGGCAATATGGTGAGACACGTTTTGAGTAGCACTCTCACTTCTATACATAAAAGATAAGAAATAATTTATAAAATTTTAAGGGAGACAAAAACAAATATACTAAAATTTTCTCTCCCGAAGGAGAAAAATTTCAGCCTACAAAAATTTTATTAGCTGACTTAGGACAAGCTTTTCTTTTATAGCTACACTACCCTAAGCCTGATAATTGTTTCATGAATTATTACACAAAGCTCATTGGATTATTTTTCTCAGAGACCATCTCCTATCCATACAATCTACCTCCTTTTGAATCTATTCATTATTTTATAGGATGTATATACATATATCCTATAAAATAATCATATATATACATATATCCTATAAAATAATGAATACATATATCTACACACACAAACACATATATACCTTCCACTCAGTCTACATACACACGTGTGTGCGCACGCGTGCACACACACACACACACAAACACATATGTACCCTCCACTTAGTCTTTATGAATAAAAATATTTCAAAAAGCTGAACTGCATTTTATAATTAAATATTTCAAGGAAGTATTTGAAGCTATTTAAACTTGAACCTCTTTTGTAAAATCTGCATAACATCTACCTTGCAAAGGTATTGTAGGATTAGAGGTAATGTGTATAAAGCACACAGCCCAGTACCTGACATGTGGTAGATGCTAAGTCATTCACAGTTATCATTATTATATTATTGACATGTTTCTTAACAAGCAAATAAGCCACATCATATAGAACACTATTCATAACTGTGGGCTATGACCATTTGTAGCTCAGGAAATCAATTTGGTGTGTTTTGACCAGGATTAAAAGAAAAAGATAAAGATAAAAGGAAAAACACCTGTGCACGTTAGCATGCACTGATGAGGAATGTTCTGTGAAATTATTGTTTCCATATTGTGTATAAATTAGTGCTGTTGTTTAGTCACTAAGCTGTGACAACTTTTTGTGACCCCATAGATTGTAGCCCTCAGGCTCCTCTGTCCATGGAGTTTTCTAGGCAAGAATACTGAAGTGGGTTGTCATTTCCTTCTCCCGGGGATCTTCCTGAGCCAGGGGGCTAATCCCGGTCTCCTGTTTGGCAGGTGGATTCTCTACCATTGAGCCCCCAGGGAAGCTTATGTATTAGTGTATGTGGGTGCATTTGTGTTAGGTTGAGATTTCTGTGGATCATAGTTTAAAAACTTTAAGAGCCATTGACCGAGAATTGGGTGAAGAAGTGGCAGGCTTGAAAAATGGGTCCAGAATCTCACAGTATCATATAACCCTTCCAGCTCTGCCCTTTTTATGAGACTGGGAAACTAGGCCATTCTAAGACCAAGAGTCTGTCGCCCTGCAGGTATTTCTAGGGCTGACCACCAGGGAGGACTGGAAGAAAATTCCCTGCAATGCAGTGCTCTAGGTGGTGCCAAAGCTCAGGACCCAGGAATTCCCTGGCCATCCATGGGCCCACATGCCCAAGAGTTTTGGGAAGGGTGACCTGACTTCCTGGTTCTTTTAGAGATCCTGCAATTGATATAGTTGTCATGCAACACTGGGATTTACCTGCCAGGCTCCTTTGTCAGGATTTGTACATGTTGCCAGTGATGCTTGGGTGAAGAAAGATCTAGATCTGTGGGTGAGGAGCAGTGCTATACTCTGCTCTCGCCTGCACTGCAAGGGCTGTGGTGCCAGCCCCATGATGGAGCCAAAGCAACAACCAGGCCCTCTCCATACTTTCTGGGTGGGAAAAGAATGAGACAGCTGTTTTGTAAATTCCAAAACCATGTTAGAAAATGAGAAGTCTTTCAGTATTCTAGGAAAAAATGTACAATTTCTGAGCAACAGAAAGTGATTCGTGCCTGACACTGTAAAAACTAAAAAAGTCATAGTTATCTTTATTATTATTCAAGAAGGTTGAATGGTACTTAACAAAACAGAACTATTCACACAAATGAAGAATTTGCACATAGAGGCTTCTATGGAGTGTGGAAACAGCTCCTCTTGTTCCTTGTGGTCAGCAAGGCACTCTGGACATCAGGAGCTCCAGGAAGCTTGGTCAGAGGAGCTAATACAGGGAGGGAGGCAACTGGCTTGCCAGAATCACAGAGGCAACAATGTGGGAGATTCCAAATCCCATTTGGCTTCAGTTCAATGTTAAGTCCACAAGAGCAATTCCTGGAGGTCTAGAGCCAGCCCTGGGCACAGTGCTGAAGTGTGAAATATTTGGACATTATGGGAGACTTTGTCAGGCGGCCCCCTGTTTTGAATCACTTCCCCCAATTACATGGTCCCCCCCAACCCCGGTTGTACCCATGAACCACTTCAGGCTCGAGGACCACTCACCAGTGTGGTGCCACCCTACCTTTGGTCTATTTTCTGAATAGTTCTCTCCTTCTGTCACCTCTGGAACTCTTCAGTGTCCTCCTTGGACACTAGACAGTGTCTAGGAGGAAATGGCAAGAGAGAAGGAGATGAATTTGGGTTTCATGAAGATTTGCAGAATATGTATCATCATCCTGCAAGGAGGAAATTTCCTACAGTTATCCAATGAAAAGGTGGTTTCAGAAACCCTGGAATCTCTCCTACACGGGCAATAGGTAATTGAGGGTAGAGCAGAGATTAAAGGAAAACCACGAATAAGCCACCATCCTCACAATGGAGGGAGGACGTGTCCCAGTCTCCTTTCTCATTCCTTTCTGAAGGCTCACGTGTGTACACCTGCATCCATCTTTCAGGAAAGTTATTATATGTGTTTTCTAAGTTAAAAAAGGTGTGTAACCTTATACATGCGAATGATATCCATGCAAATGCATCATAAAATGTAAGAAGACAATGCAGTATTGGGATATAAATGCTCTATTTCCAAAAACATGCTAGAAGATGTTTTATGCACACACACAGAGATGCTTGCATGCGTGTATTGTATCTACTCCCCAGCCACTAGTAAGAGATTCTCCAAGGCACCTGTTGGAAGTCCTGTATTATTCAGGGTGATATTTGTAGACTGTGCAACTGGATGCCTTTTGTGTAACTCCACAACTGAGTTTTTAGTACAGACCAGTCATTCTAGGAGTTGCTGTGCTTTTCCAGAATAGACTTAGACATTTTTGAACAGGAAAGCAATTCAACTTCTTGTAGATGCTATATATTCAATTTTCCTGTTATCTACCTTTTTTGTCTTTTTAAGATATATTTCATACTCCAAATCAAGAGACTTTTTGTCAGAAATTTTCCTTGTAACCTCTTTAAAAATCTACACATTTACAGGTAAATATAATCCATATGTTTCTGGTTTAGTCTCACCTTCTTCATCAAAATGTTACCCTCTACAAAGTATTTGATCACCAAAAAGCTATATGAGATTTTTTTAAAGGCATTTTTCTTAGTAAAGGGAAACCACACTTTATCAATAATATAGTTATAAAGTCAGTTACATGAGGACTTATGAAGATATATTGTTTTACTATTTAACTTTAATAACTTAGGCTAGAGATATTTGGAAACTCACCAATCTGTCAGAAAACTGCACATTATTTTTTTTTATTTTCTTCACAAGCTAAAACTCTATTTTTTTGTTTATAAGATGTACTTTATCTTCTCACTACAGTGACTTTTTCCCTTAATTTGGTTCCTAGATCTGCACTTAGAATTCATTGCAAGTAATTATGTAATATAACTCTCTTACTTCTCACTACATCTGCACATAAATGCTTTATAAAAAGTCCATAAATCTGTAAACCCAAACACACAATTATCATACAAAGTTATTAGACACGTAATACAAGGCGATAGTTCTCTCTAGACAATGAGCTCCCTAAAAGTAAGAGGAACATCTTCCCCATTGTGGTATCTGAACACAGTAGGCCTTCAGTAAATATTCACTGGGCCTTCCCAGGGGGCTCAGGGGTAAGGAATCCACCTGCCAATGAAGGAAACACAGGTTCAATCCCTGGTCCAGGAAGATCCACGTGCCTCGGAACAACTTAGCCCATGCACCACAGCTATGGAGCCTGTGTTCTGGGGACCGGCACTGCAACTGCTGAGCCCGTGTGCCACAACAGCGGAAGCCTGTGGACTCTGGAGCCCATGCTCTGCAACAAGAGAAGCCACCGCAATGAGAAACCTGCTCTAGAAAGCAGCCCCGCTTGCTGTAACTAGAGAAAAGCCCATGCGCAGCCAGGAAAACCCAGCACGGTCAAAAATAAACAAAAGTAAAATTATAAAGAAAACAAGTGTAAATAAAGAAATAAATATTTGGTAACCAAAGAAAATGTGATTTAAAAATAACAGTAAGAAATATAGTTACAGAAAGAGTCTGTGGATTTAGATCACAGAGGGATGTCATCTGAGCAAGGAGGAATATGTCAACAGGATACAATAGTACACCAACCCCTACTTTAATCCAGCTTCAAATGGATTAAAGGTACAGGGCTGAGGGCACGAGGGGCTCAGGAATGTTCTCAGTCACACAGCTGTTCCAGCCGGGCCCTTCCCAGCATGTCCTTTTGTTGGGAAGAGGTGCTGGGGGCTAGACTCAGTTACAGGGCTGTAAATTCATTTACAGTGCTTCAGAAATAACCATACTTCAGTTTTTTAATGTAGAATTATATATATATAATGTGTATAATGAAACATGACACTATAATGCAAAGATGTGTATATATGTTCAGCTAAATATTCTTTTCATTATACATATAAATTTGTGTAAGTAATATATATACACATAGATACATATTTATATCTTACCTAAATTAGATGTTATCTACATAGAGATTTACATTATAAAGGAATACAATGGAGGCCACCATCATTGTAGTTGATTGATTTCTTTTACATCAAACATTATTGACCCCAAAATATTATTTTTTTACAGACTCTTCAAGGATGCTGGCAATGTTCACTGATGTCTGAGGCTTGTTCACACTCTTTAACTGTATGTGAATTATCAAAGAATAAAACATGAAATTCCCTCTGGACATTTAGGAAATATGACCTCTCCCTAATTGATCTAATCAAATTTCTAGAATCACAAAAGGATAAAGAAAATTGTTTGAAGGCTCCATTCCCCATCAAAGATTTTCAGTGGATTATTTTTTCAAGCTACAAAGAGTATGAAATGGAGCCCCAAATGGATTCTAAGCCCCAACAGCACTTTCCCACATACTACACATTCCTGACTTTTGAGCAAAAAGTCATAGATCAGTTTCAGGCCCACAAATTCCAAGCTTACAAATTCCAAAAAAACCCTATTCACCTTGGGTGCAAAAATGTTGATTCGTAACATAGCCATTATGAAGGATATTTAGATGTGTAAGCAATTGTTCAGTTACGAACACCTGATTTACAAATAACCCACACTTAGAACCAGTGCAATCTTCCCTCTTCAATGTTCTTTTTCCTCATGCTAAAGACCATGGTGATTCGGCCAAAACAAACACAAAGGACCACCCCCCCTCCACCCCACCCACACACACACATGCATCAGCCGCAGCAATAAACAAGCATAAGAGCTGTGAGAAAGTTGCAGAGTATGAACTTGGAGAAAAGCAGGAACTGATACACTTTGCTGTATCAGTGGGGCAAGACATCAAAATGCAAATCACAGAAGAATTAAAAATGCTATTAGTCATTCCAACCTTAGTGAATATTAGTTTAATCAGAGTTGCTGCCATTCTCATTAAAATCAGCTTCCTCTCTCTTTTAGTCTTTCTCATTTCCCAATCCTACAAGAGCTTTTACAGGAAAGGTAGAGACCAGCAAAAAGTTGTGGTGCAGGTGGGAATAGGGGTGAGTTAAAGAGCCTCTTGATGAAAGTGAAAGAGGAGAGTGAAAAAGTTGGCTTGAAGCTCAACATTCAGAAAACAAAGATCATGGCATCCAGTCCCATCACTTCATGGGAAATAGATGGGGAAACAGTGGAAACAGTGTCAGACTTTATTTTTCTGGGCTCCAAAATCACTGCAGATGGTGACTTGCAGCCATGAAATTAAAAGACGCTTACTCCTTGGAAGAAAAGTTATGACCAACCTAGATAGTATATTCAAAAGCAGAGACATTACTTTGCCGATAAGGTCCGTCTAGTCAAGGCTATGGTTTTTCCACTGGTCACATATGGATGTGAGAGGTGGACTGTGAAGAAGGCTGAGCACCAAAGAATTGATGGTTTTGAGCTGTGGTGTTGGAGAAGACTCTTGAGAGTCCCTTGGACTGCAAGGAGATCCAACCAGTCCATTCTGAAGAAGATCAACCCTGGGATTTCTTTGGAAGGAATGATGCTGAAGCTGAAACTCCAGTACTTTGGCCACCTTATGTGAAGAGTTGACTCATTGGAAAAGACTCTGATGCTGGGAGGGATTGGGGGCAGGAGGAGAGAGGGATGACAGAGGATGAGATGGCTGGATGGCGTCATTGAAGAAGATCAACCCTGGGATTTCTTTGGAAGGAATGATGCTGAAGCTGAAACTCCAGTACTTTGGCCACCTTATGTGAAGAGTTGACTCATTGGAAAAGACTCTGATGCTGGGAGGGATTGGGGGCAGGAGGAGAGAGGGATGACAGAGGATGAGATGGCTGGATGGCGTCACTGACTCCATGGACGTGGGTCTGGGTGAACTCCGGGAGTTGGTGATGGACAGGGAGGCCTGGCGTGCTGCGATTCATGGAGTCGCAAAGAGTTGGACACAACTGAGCGACTGAACTGAACTGAACTGAAATCACTCTCAGGTGAGATGTAGGGGTGAGTAAGGAAAGCACCAGAGAAGGCAATGGCACCCTACTCTAGTACTCTTGCCTGGAAAATCCCGTGGGCAGAGGAGCCTGGTAGGCTGCAGTCCATGGGGTTGCGAAGAGTTGGACACAACTGAGCAATTTCACTTTCACTTTTCCCTTTCATGCATTGGAGAAGGAAATGGCAACCCACTCCAGTATTCTTGCCTGGAGAATCCCAGGGACGGGGGAGCCTGGTGGGCTTCCGTCTATGGGGTCGCACAGAGTTGGACACAACTGAAGTGACTTAGCAGCAACAGCAGTGCTGCTACAGCTCAGGAGGAGAGCGGGCGTGCATGTCTCCACTCGAGACGAGGCCTGACTCCCATGTGGACACTCCAGAGGGACCCAAGTCCCATGTCAGCACTTTCGAGGAAGGAGAGCACAACACGATTTGCAAGACAGTTGCAAATAATAAAAAATAAAATGTGGAAGACTATCTCAAATGACCTTCATGTATTTCAGAATTTTGACAAAGCCACAGCTGGTAGCAGAAACTGCCTTCATTCTGTCTTCTTCCTTCCTTCACTGTTCCATGGCCACCGGCTCCCAGAGAGCAATTCTACATAGTCCTTTCACCACATAGGACCCCATCCAACACCACATCTTGGTGACTGATACCTCCGGGGATGGTTAATGGGTTTCTGTGTCATATAACCTCAGAGGGTTTTCTGGAATAGAATCAATCTATGAGTTAAAGACTTCCTATAATAAGCCCACAATGGTTTCAACATGATAACAGAAGCAGGCTTTTTTATTGAGCCGGGAAAAGGAGATGGAACTCTCTACCTTTGTCCTTTTTTGGACATCTGTGATATGCCTGCCATACATGGAGCCAGGTGCTGGGAAGCACACAAGGGTGGATCAGTTATTTTCTCTGTCCTCAGAGTAATAAAGTCTTGCTGGGAAGATGAATGTGTAGGTTAATGAAGACAATTGCATGTTTAAAGGTATTATGGACATTGTTGCAGTATGGTATGAGTGGTGCAAAGAAGCAGGGTCGGTTAAAAATTTGTGGGATGGAGGAACTATTTCTAATATTCATTGTTCACGGGCATAGAGCCCAATGTTATGGCAGTGAGTGACTTGTGGGAGTGGAAGACAGCGTAGTAGCAAGAAAAGCAACCTCCCCTTCCTAACTATGTTTAGGGTCCTAGACTGGATTATGTATGGCTTCCCTGGTAGCTCAAATGGTAAAGAATTAGCCTGGAATGCAGGGGACCTGGGTTCAATCTCTGGATCGAGAAGATGCCCTGGAAAAGGGAATGGTTACCCACTCCAGTATTCTTGCCTGGGAAATCCCATAGACAGAGGAGCCTGGCAGGCTACAGTCCATGGGATTGCAAAGAGCTGGACACAACTGAGTGACTAACATACAATACACATACATATATATATATGCACACATATAACTGGTCAAGGTATGATGGAAAGGGAAGAGCCAGAGAAGGAAATAATCTAATATCTACTGCTACATCGAAAGAACACTTAAAAAAATATTTATTTATGTATTATTTTTGGCTAGGTCTTCATTGCTGCATATGGGCTTTCTCTTGTTGCAGCAAGTTGTGGTGGGGGGTGGGTTACTCTTTGTTGTGATATACAGATTTCTTATTGCAGTAGCTTCTCTTGTTGCAGACCACAGGCTCCAGGGTACATGGACTTCAGAAGCTGCAGCCCAGAGGGCTCAGAGGTTGTGAGCATGGACTTAGGTGCTCCATGGGCTCAGAGGTTGTGAGCATGGACTTAGGTGCTCCACAGCATGTGAGATCTTCCTGGACCAGGGATTGAACCCATGTCACCTGAATTGGCAGGCAGATTCTTAACCACTGAACCACCAGGAAAGTCCCAAAGAAAGCTTTGTAAAAATTAACTTTGTTTGATTTTTATGAGGAGGGTGAAGGAGTAATTTATAGAGAAATATAATATATATTGAAAGTGAAAGTGAAATTGAAGTCACTCAGTCGTGTCCGACTCTTTGCGACCCCATGGACTGTAGCCTACCAGGTCCTCCCTCCATGGCATTCTCTAGGCAAGAGTACTGGAATGGGGTGCCATTTCCTTATCCAGGGGATCTTCCCAACCCAGGGATCGAACCCAGGTCTCCTGCATTCCAGGCAGACACTTTAACCTCTGAGCCACCAGGGAAGCCCTGTAATATATATCATATTATATATAAAATATATTATAAATATTATATTATAAATATAAGGTGAAGAATGATATAGAAGCAGTTATTCAAAGGATCATAGCTAGCAAAGAAAACATAAAATGATTTTTGATAAAATGTTCAGATAAGTAAATGAAATTAAAAAATAAGTAATAAAAATAGTTTAATTGCATGATCTAGCCATGTACTCTTCTCTGATACTTTCTCCCTTTCAAATGAATTAAAAGCCATTAAAGAAAGCTAATTTAGTAATTTCTAGAATGTTTTTAATATATATTTATGTTTATTTTGCTTTTTAAGAAAAAAGTGATCTGAAATGATTTCCACAAGAGAAGAAAAGGACAAGTCACATTCACAATCATAATCATTGAATTAACACATATAACTGCATGTAGCCACTTTAAGATGTGAATGTTGAAGATAATATTGAATTAAAATTAATCAAAGAGGCACATTGCATCATACACAACACCTAGACATCATCAGAGGCTAAAAGAATGTCTTGGACTATTTTCTTCTCTCAATTAAGAATAAAAATTAATTGTTCCAAATTAACTTTATATAGTGTAAGATATCAATAATATGTCCATAACACAGCTGTGATGAAAATATCATTTGAGTGTTCTTGGACACATGCAACTATTTAAAAATGATTTCAGAAAAATTCCGCTGTCACAATGCTATTCCCCAGCAGTGGTGGCAGTACCAGTAACCAGGCAGATACTGGCTTTTCTGGTTCTGAAGACAGCAAAGAATGTTGACAGAAAGCACCACCCCATGATTCATGTGCCAGAACAAGGCTTAAATCACTCTTCAGTAGAAGCTTTTCCAAGGTTATTCCTTCCCACAAGCTTTGTATGTAAGATATTCTGCTATCCCCATGGTTACCAAAAGGGGAGAAAAAAGCCATACTTCAGATTTCAACTGCTTTGCTGTTGAATCTCAAGCACACCATGACTCTCACCTCAGCAATGTCTTCTGGATTGTTTCAGTTTTTTCACTGGATCCTGGATATGACTTGTCTTTTAAAACAATGAAAAAAAAAATCACAAACAACAACATGTATTCTTACACACATATAATAAGAAAAGCTGGATTTTTGCATCTCGCTACATTGTTTAAATTATCCGAGGAGCTGGGCAGCAGGGAAATCACCCCCAAAAAAGATGACTTGAGAAAAAATAGTAAGAGCAAATGAATGATTTCTTGAGTTGGGTTGTTGGAACCAGCAAACCATGTGAATGGTCCCCATCAACTCCAGTAAAAAGGACTATTTTTAGTTTGGGGTTAATGGGAAATATTAAGCTCCAAGAGAGAAAAGCATCTAGGTTATATGTTTCATTGGTTATATCAATTCTTTTTTCTCAAAGAAAACATGGAAAAGTACAGCAAACAAAGCAAAACCAAAAGACTGACAATGACATCAATATCCCTTGTCCCTGCTTATCTGGGCTTCCCTGATAGCTCAGTTGGTAAAGAAGCCGCCTGCAAGGCAGGAGACCTGGGTTCGATCCCTGGCTGGGAAGATCCTCTGGAGAAGGGAAAGGCTACCCACTCCAGTATCTGGCCTAGAGAACTGCATGGACTGAGTAGTCCACAGGGTTACAAAGAGCTGGACTCGACTGAGTGACTTTCACTTTCACTGCTTATCTAAATGATTCTGTCTCTTTAGTGTTAGAGTCAGCTGAGGTCTCATTATCCTTTAGAGGTCTCATTATCCTATGAGATGGATGCTTTCAGCAAAGTTCTGTCCTGTTCCGGCCAGGAAACAACAACAGAACAGAATCAACATAGGAAATTCAGGGCTTTTATTGTGTTCTCAGTATGTGTACTAGTCACTGTGTAAGATTCAAAGATGGATGTAACTGAATCCTTGTTCCCAGTGGACAATACAGGTTAATAGAGAAGGAAAACTGTTTATTTTACCCTTTATTGTCATTTAATTTCCTCTTCGGTGATTGCGTAGGGGAATTAAATAAGAGTTTAAAGAAGAAATTAATATCTATTTTAAAAAAAACAAACAGAAATTGTCTTCTAGAAGCTGCCCTTGAAAGTGTAGGAAGGGCAGGATTTGAATAGGTGACAAGTGAAGGGGAGCTGATTATGAAGAGATCAGAGCACCAGTAAAGGCATGTAAGTGGGCATTTGGGTCGTAATGAGTTTAGAGCTGGTGTTTCAGAGGATATAGACTGTAGGTCAGAGAAAAGCAGCAGATAAATTCCACCGAGGTCTGAAATGCTAGTTTAATAATGCATTTTGATCTGTGGATAATTGAAAGTCATTAAATGTATTTCTAAAGAGTAGTGATTGAGCTTCCTAAAATGTGGCCCTGACCATGCTGTGTCTCGAATACAAGAATCATTGTACAGAGTGAGTACAAAGTGGAGGTTTAAGAGGAGGCTGAGTCCTTGGGCTTCAGATGGACCACTGTGCTAAAGCTATCATCTCTTTACTCTTCAGTAGGGCTGCCCTGCACCATTTCTTTTCTCAACCTCCCACCCCACCCCCAGCCAGCATTCCTGTGCAAGGCATGAAGGCCAGCGCTCCAGTTTTAATCCTTATTCCATTAGGAATATTCCATAAAAGTGTATTTCCCATGCATCAGCTCTGTATCCCTGAGTATGTAGAAAAAAGAACCAGGAAACAATCAGCCTGAGATTGGGGGAATGCTTTCTGGCTAGTACAGTGGTTAACTCCATAGGAATGTTACCTGCCTTTTATTTTTGGACCACTTCCTTCTTCACGAAGGTTCAGCCTCTGGCCCAGACAACTCTGTGTAACTTCCTGGTGCTTCTTAGTGTTGGCAGGATGCACATGAAATGAACTCCAGCTGAGAGAAGGCCGGCAGGTTGTGTGTGGGAGACCATCACAGGTGTAACAGATAACCTAAAGGCTAAAGAGGTGATAGTGACAGGGTGCCTTTTGATGGGGACAGTATCACCTCCAAATGGTAAAGACTGGCTCTTGGGGAGTGAAAGCATCTAACTTGTGTTACATATTAAACACAGAGATAGATACAGTACATAAACAGATATCTGGTATATCTATGGTGGCTCAGCTGGTAAAGAATCCGCCTGTAATACGGGAAACCTGGGTTCAATCCCTGGGTTGGGAAGATTCCCTGGAGAAGGGAAAAGCTACCCACTCCAGTATTCTGGCCTGGAGAATTCCATGGACTATATAGGCCATAGGATTGCAAAGAGAGATGACCAAGCAACTTTCACTATGGGATTAAATTGTCATGGGGGATATTCTATTCACTTACGAATTTATTGGGAGAAGCATGGCTTCAAAGTCTGCGTCAAAGTCTGCTTTGAAACATGCTTCAAAAATCAATGACTTAAAAAAAAAAAAAAAGAAGACCAATGACTTATAGAAAAAGGTTGAAACATTGTCATGGGGGCATAGGAGCCTCAACTTTGTCTCTGTGTGTTCACAGGGAAAATGGAGAGAAAGCGAGGGAAATCTGTGAGAAATCCCTACCTTGACAAGGCAGAGCTGTCTGGATACTTTGCACTCTGACAACAAGGCTGAGGTAGGTATTCAGAGAGTTGATGGCAAAATATGACATTCCTAGGTCTTGCCAAGCTGCAGAGAGAGCTTGCTAGTGGCTGTTGAGACAGAAGCAGGCTCTCCCACTGAAGAGTATACCTTTGTCTTTCTTTTTTTCTTTTTAGACTTATTTTTAATTGGAGGATAATTGCTTTGCAATAGTGTGTTACTGCTGCTACAGCTAAGTCACTTCAGTCGTGTCCGACTCTGTGTGACTCCATAGATGGCAGCCCACCAGGCTTCCCCGTCCCTGGGATTCTCCAGGCAAGAACACTGGAGTGGATTGCCATTTCCTTCTCCAATGCATGAAAGTGAAAAGTGAAAGTGAAGTCTCTCAGTCGTGTCTAACTTCTAGCGACCCCATGGACTGCAGCCTACCAGGCTGCTGTGCCCATGGGATCTTCCAGGCAAGAGTACTGGAGTGGGTTGCCATTGCCTTGGTTTCTGCCAAATACTAACATGAATCAGCCATCAGTTGAGTTCAGTTCAGTTCAGTTGCTCAGTCATGTCTGACTCTTTGTGACCCCATGAACCACAGCACACCAGGCCTCCCTGTCCATCACCAACTCCCAGAGTTTACACAAACTCATGTCCATTGAGTCAGTGATGCCATCCAGCCATCTCATCCTCTGTTGTCCCCTTCTCCTCCTGCCCTCTTATCTTTCCCAGAATCAGGGTCCTTTCAAATGAGTTAGCTCTTTGCATCAGGTGGCCAAAGTATTGGAGTTTCAGCTTCAACATCAGTCCTTCCAATGAACACCCAGGACTGATCTCCTTTAGGATGGACTGGTTGGATCTCCTTGAAGTCCAAGGGACTCTCAAGAGTCTTCTCCAACACCGCAGTTCAAAAGCATCAATTCTTTGGCGGTCAACTTTCTTTATAGTCCAACTCTCACATCTATACACGACTACTGGAAAAACCATAGTAGCTTTGACTAGACAGATGTTTGTTGACAAAACTATGTCTCTGCTTTTTAATATGCTGTCTAGTTTGGTCATAACTTTCTTTTCCAGGAGTAAGTGTCTTTTAATTCCATGGCTGCAATCACCATCTGCAGGGATTTTGGAGCCCCCCAAGTAAAGTCTGACACTGTTTCCCCATCTATTTGCCATGAAGTGATGGGACTGGATGCCATGATCTTCGTTTTCTGAATGTTGAGTTTTAAGCCAACTTTTTCACTCTCCCCATTCACTTTCATCAAGAGGCTTTTTAGTTCCTCTTCACTTTCTGCCATAAGGGTGGTGTCATCTGCATATCTGAAGTTATTGATATTTCTCCTGGCAATCTTGATTCCAGCTTGAGCTTCCTCCAGCCCAGCGTTTCTCATGATGTACTCTGCATAGCAGTTAAATAAGCAGGGTGACAATATACAGCCTCGACGTACTCCTTTTCCTATTTGGAACCAGTCTGTTGTTCCATGTCCAGTTCTAACTTTGCTTCCTGATCTGAATATAGGTTTCTCAAGAGGCAGGTGAGGTGGTCTGGTATTCCCATCTCTTTTAAAGCAGAAGTAGATGTTTTTCTGGAATTCTCTTGCTTTTTGGATGATCCAGTGGATGTTGGCAATTTGATTTCTGGTTCCTCTGCCTTTTCTAAAACCAGCTGGAACATCTGGAAGTTCACAGTTTACATATTGCTGAAGCCTGGCTTGGAGAATTCTGAGTATTACTTTACTAGCGTGTGAGATGAGTGCAATTGTGCGGTAGTTTGAGCATTCTTTGGCATTGCCTTTCTTTGGGATTGGAATGAAAACTGACCTTTTCCAGTCCTGTGGCCACTGCTGAGTTTTCCAAATTTGCTGGCATATTGAGTGCAGCCCTTTCACAACATCACCTTCCAGGATTTGAAATAGCTCCACTGGAATTCCATCACCTCCACTAGCTTTGTTCATAGTGATGCTTCCTAAGGCCCACTTGACTTTGCATTCCAGGATGTCTGGCTCTAGGTGAGTGATCACACTACCATGATTATCTGGGTCATGAAGATCTTTTTTGTACAGTTCTTCTGTGTATTCTTGCCACCTCTTCTTAATATATTCTGCTTCTGTTAGGTTCATACCATCTCTGCATAAATATACATATGTCCCCTCCCTCTGGACCTCCCTCCCACCTCCCACCCTATCCTACCCCTCTAGATTGTAACAGAGACTTGTGGACACTGGTAGAAGGAAAGGGTGAGACAAATTGAGAGAGTAGCATTGAATCATATATATTACCATATGTAAAATAGATTGCCAGAGGGAATTTGCTGTTTAACACAAGGAGCTCAAACCAGGAGTGTACCTTTAACTTGCAAATGGGGGTTTTCCAGGGCCTGCATGATAGCTAAGACTTGTAGGAACATGGCTGGGCATCCCACTGTTGCTCCACTCTTGGGACTGATGTGCATGAAAAGCTTAGCCTTAAATGCTGGCTCTCCAAAACCTGCAAGCTTCTGCCTTCTCAGGAGATAGGGAGATACTCTGAAGAAGTGCTTCAGCTACACTGGGCTTCCTTTAAGCCAGTGGGCTGGAATGGAAGGACTCCTTGGTAACCAAATTCTGGCCTAGAGTGATGACATCTCTTTTTTGTGGCTGAGGGACAAACATGCAGAGAACCAGTGGAGGTCTGGGGCCATCCATGACATCAGACAGGGAGTCTTCTGTGTTTCTATCAGAGTTTCTATGTAATTGTTTTGTCCACCCACAAACAGCTGGAGTCTTGCCCAGTATCTGAGACTTGGAAGGGGCTGGGAAAATGAACAGAACCAGAGGAGGAGGAGGAAAGAGGTGGCTCTGCAAGCAAGGCATACAATGTGAAGGAAGGTAGAGGAGACCGGAAAAGTGGGGGCATGTGAGCGTTAGACTCCAGAAAAGGAAGGTAGCAGCAGGTTATCAAGAACATTTTAGCTCAGGAGAAAGAAAATATGAAGAAAATTATTCTGAAGACTAATTGGCTAGATATGTAATTTTCTCTAATTATGTTGTATGAGAAAATTATGCATATTTATACTTGCCAAGACTGTGTATCTCATCCAAACATGCAAACACATGTATCTGTCATCTTATTATACATGTGTGGGATATTTGGGTATATAATTTTCCAATTTGATAATGATTTAATGAAGTTCTTCTTGCAAGGACTTTCCTTTGAATTCCTTTTTTTGGTTCCTGTATGTCAAGCAGAAAGTGAGAGCAGACTTCCAAAAATGGAAATGCATCAAGGGAGGCAATAAGAACTTGATGAGGCTGTCACCCTTTAGATCTTTAAGGGATTTCTCATGAAGGGTGAATAACACTCAATATAATTACTTGCTAAAGGATTAGGATATATTCTTTTAATTATAAGTTTATACAGGTAAATGTTTATGGGCTTGCACGGACAAGCTTCCAGAGAGGTAAAGAAGTTTTATGTCTCGTGGCAGGAGAAACAGGTCCACAAAAGGAAGTAATATTGTTATCTCACGTCATTTACTGTGGAATCAGCTTTGGAATTTATGTTCATGCCATTTATGGTTAAAAAAGGAGACTCAATTTGCATGTCTAATATGTGCTTAGGTTCATATCCAGTTAAAGCCAACTAAACTCGCACACCCATGTCATTCTGACAAGACTGAGGTGCAGATCAAACTAAGAATTCTCTAAGTTGTTCATACCAGTATTATATTGAATGCCTGAAAACCGTAGTAGATGGACAGAGGTTTCTAGTGTATTAAATCAAGAGAGAAAACATCTCAATTTTCCATATTTTTGATGTGTTTTAAACCTAAATGATCCATGCCATATTTACTACTTTGGTGAAACAGAATTCAGCCCAATGTGTTTCAGAAGGGAAAAGTTTCCCAGGAGGGAAACTTTTAATTACATACAAGACTGCCAATACGGCATGGCAGTATTCTTAGCCATAAATCAAATATGCCTCATTGAAATTGCATGCTTAAAAAATAGCTTCCATCTTTATAAGAAAAAATCACTATATTCAAATACTGCAAGCTATTGTCCCAATTCCCTCTATCCATCCCGCTTAGTGGGGAAGAGCCCACCTGTAATCAATGCATTTCTCTCCACAATTCTTTGTAGTTTTGTAAAAGGCACTTCCGGAAGCCAAGCTCATCCCTGAGAGTACAGGGGCTCCAACGTTGGCATGTTGATTCTTCCCTCCAACGTACAAGAACCCAGGAATGAGATTTCTGTGTATAAGCTGTGTCTTACAGCTTATGTTTCCAAATATGCTTTTATTTGGTTGGTTGGTTGTCCTGAGTTCACAACTCTGCTCTATATAACATAAGTGGAAGAATGCCATAGTGTTATTCCTAAATTCAGATTCTAATATTTAGGCAGAACAATACTGAAAAACACGAGACAAGCATGCTTGGTCCAGGCTCAATGCATGCACTCTGTCATTTCCTTTCAAACATTCCTAAAAATTTTTTTGTAATTAAGACCCTCTGTTCACAATTCCTCCAACCTGTTTTATTTTATGAAAGAGCACAGGTTAAAAGAGGTGAGTAAATGCCAAGACTTGTTTTCTTGCTGAGTTTTCTCTTTTGTTGTTTCAAGAATTGGGGGTGGTTTTGTTGTTTTCTCTTTTCAAAATCTACATAATACAAACTTTTTTCTAATTGCAGGATTTGGCTTTGATGTCATGTAATGAGCCATTCCTTAGGAAGTACAAAGTAGAAATAACATGAATAGTTAGGCTGCAATTATTAAGTCATCTTTCACCATAAAACCCAATATATGGTGAAATGAAAGTCATCTCTTCTCTATGCAGTGAGAGAAATTAAGATCTTAAAAACAAACAAACAAACAAACAGAAAAGATCCTCCCACATGTGAAATTGTGGTATTTGAGGCTTTAAGTGGTCACTCATTTCTCAAGAAAAAAAACAACAAAACCTTTTTTTGATGAAAAAAACCCAACAATTTTCCAGATAGAAATATATACACGAGTAAGGATTTCTTTTCAAGAAAATTTTAGTTTTAAAAATTATATCATTGGTAGCTATTGAGTGAGTGAAGTTGTCAGTCATGTCCAACTCTTTGTGACCCCATGGACTGTAGCCCACTAGGCTCCTACATCCATGGGATTCTCCAGGCAAGAATATTGGAGTGGGTTGCCATTTCCTTCTCCAGGGGATCTTCCCAATCCAGGGATCAAACCCAGGTCTCCCACACTGCAGGCAGTGCTTTAACCTCTGAGCCACCAGGGTCAGTAGCTATTGGCTTTCTTTTAATTGGCCATACATTTGCCCCTCCCTAGAGAAAAACAAATGGGCTTCCCAGAGGGTGCTAGCGGTAAAGAACCTGCCTGCAATGCAGGAGACATAAGAGATGCCAGTTTGATCGCTAGGTCAGGAAGATCCCCTGGAGGAGGGCATGGCAACCCACTCTAGTATTCTTGCCTAGAGAATCTCATGGACAGAGGAGCCTGGAGGGCTACAAGTCCATAGGGTCGCAAGAGCCAAACACGACCAAAGCAACTTAGCAAGGAAAAACAGACTGTATGAGCTGTTGATTTTCCCAGTATTCTACCTTAATTGGAATAGCTTAAGAAACAAAGATAAAAGTCAGACTTGCCTTGAAATAGTATGTGCTTTTTTAAAGCGCTGGGTCACTATGGCCACCACAAATACAAAGTCAGAAGACCGTGAATCATACATGAATGAATGCCAAATATTTTTTCTCCACCTGAGGAGATATGTGAAAGGATAATAGTAGCTTATAAAGTACACCATATGCCCTATGTAAACCTAGTAATATGTTAAAATATTTAATTGTGAAAAGAACACCAGAAGGTAAAAAAGAAAAAAGCTTATTTCTTCTACTCCAGAAAACTAAAGTGAAAAAGTCAACACAGGATACCATAAAAAAAAAAAAAGACATTTCCTTTGATCTAAAGAAATGGAACAAACCTACAAATGTGGAAGAATTTCAACTTTCGCAAATGTAAGGATTGCAGAGTTGTTGAGAAAGAATTTTTGGCATGCCAAATACAAGCAGGGCTTTTTGCCCCATCCTGTGACTTGTTCATCACTCATTCAAAAGCTATTCACTGTTTAACTTCACTGAAAATCCAAGAGGGCTTTACATTGATCTGTACAGTGAAAACCCAATCACCAAAGCTTATTAAAATCTAATTTTTATGATGCTGCTGCATCTTTCAGGGCTTTTAATTCAAGGAGCTGTAGCAAAAATATACTCTGGAGAATTACCCTGCTATATTAGCCCCTATTAATAATGACAACCCTTTAGTTGGCTGATCTGGTGACCCTTAACATATTCTCTACAATATAATCTTTTAAATGAACAACTTCCAAATATTTACACCACCATTAATAATAATGCTTGTAGGATAAAAGAAAACCTTGCAACACTGAATTCAGATAACCTGGGTTATACTTCAATTTCCCTCACTTTTCCTTGCCTTTTATGTAGATAATGCCTAAAAACATATTTCCTAAATTCTAAGCCGGTTTTTAAAGTCAGTGAATCAAATTGCTCAAACTCACAGTCATTTAATGGTCAGTAACAACTTCTGAAACCTATTTCTTCATCTGTAAAATTAGAAGACTGACTTGATTGATCTTAAAAATCCTTTCCAGATTTACAGTTCTTGTTCTAACAGCAAAAGAAAAACAGAAAAGCTTCAAACAAAGTTGGACGGGAAGTTAATATTTGTAATGTCACATGGAGAGATTAGCTCAGCAATTTCCATTAATAGGAGTCATATGGTGAAATTCCCCAGAGCTATTTGGAAACAAATCTTTGATTGCTTAGAACTATAGGTAGAGCCAAGATACCTTGACTTTTTGTTGTTATTATTAAAAAAATTCAAGGTATTCAGAGGTTATGCCCTTTCTTAGGGTGGAGTACCAGAGATACATTGAAGATTATGTTTGAAGTTATGGTTTTCAGATGAATATTGAAGAAGGACTGAACTGAGTAGGAGATGGGATGGAGAAGGATCAGAAATGCTGTAAAGGTCACCAAACTGGGCTATGAATTGGCATGTGAAAAGTATTTCAATACCTCATGGTTCCTTGTTGGTTCTTTTCAATGTCCTTCACACCCAAACTGATGAAAGAGGTATTGAGATGTTAGGAGCAGTTGCATTATTCATTTTATCTTGAGTTTTGTTGTGGGATAGCTGATGCAAAGTCGAAGGGGATTGTGGGGGGCTGGGTGCTATCAAAGGAAGTTTTCAAAGACTGAAAAGAAGCATTCTAACTGTTTCCTCCATTAATAGTGGGAATGTTTGGGTGGAGGGTGTGGGGAGAAAGTGTTAATTTTCCTTTAACATGTGTTTATAAATTGTTCCTGGAAATTAATGCTAGATGGTTCATATGTCTATAAATATGAAGGATTTCAGATTATTAAAAATAGGACTTGAAATATTAGAATGAATACTTTAAAAAGGAAGTAGTTTTATGCTTCATTTCATATGATTCATTCTTGAATTGTTCTTTAAAAATACTCAAATGGTTTAATGCTGATAAGACACACAAATTTTGAAGAATTTACTTATTAAAATTTTTGAGTAAAAAGTTGAAAATTATATTTAATTCATATACTATTAGTATATATAATGAGGCTTCCCTGGTGGCTCAGATGGTAAAGCATCTGCCTGCAATGTGGGAGACTCGGTTCGATCCCTGGGTCGGGAAGATCCCCTGGAGAAGGAAATGGCAACCCACTCCAGTAGTCTTGACTGGAAAACTCCATGGATGGAGTAGCCTGGTAGGCTACAGTCCACGGGGTCACAAAGAGTCAGACACAATTGAGTGATTTCACTTTCTTTCACTTTAGTATATAATAAGAATTCAACTGTCAAGGCAAACTAATGTGTGTAAAAAAGAATTCATAGAAATAACAAACTAACTCTGAGTTCTTCTCTGATAGTCCATGCTGCTGCTGCTGCTGCTAAGTCGTTTCAGTCGTGTCTGACTCTGTGTGACCCCATAGACAGAAGCCTACCAGGCTCCCCGTCCCTGGGATTCTCCAGGCAAGAACACTGGAGTGGGTTGCCATTTCCTTCTCCAGTGCAGGAAAGTGAAAAGTGAAAGTGAATTAGCTCAGTCGTGTCCAACTCCTAGCAACCCCATGGACTGCAGCCTAGCAGGCTCCTCTGTCCATGGGATTTTCCAGGCAAGAGTCCATAGTTAGTTTTAAATATTATTTTTCCCCTGTCTCCAACAAATATAAAAGAAATGCCTATTATAGTAGAATTGTTTATTAATAGGTCTACCTGCTCTTGTACTGGATGATCTTCGTAGTTAAAGGTTGTCTTTCTGCCTTAGCGTCGTCTGTGATTATTTGGCCCAGTGGCCATTCAATAAGAGTTTACTCAGTAGTTTGGTACTGTTTTATTTTTAATCTAGACGAAAAGAAGCTCAAACAAATACATGATCTTACCCAAGTCTTTAATGCCCTGGATGGTAACACTGGGACATTTATGAATAAGAAACTTAAATGACAACAAATGACAGTTTGGGAAAAAATACTTGCATCATATATAAACAGGGCAATATTCCTAAGAGACAAAGAACTCAAAATAACAAGAAAAACACAAACAGCTAAATAGGATGATAATAATAATGTAAATGTATGAATAAAAATACACATGGCTAATAAGCATATGAAAAGAAGATCAGCTCCACTAAGTTATCAGAAAGTCAGATTAAAACATTAGTGAACTATCATGTTTGCCTGTTTCATGAAACATAATTTTTAAAGGTTACTAATATCAGTGGTTGGTAAAAATGTGGGGAAATGACCTCAGATATTTTTAGTGGGAGTGTAGAATAGTACAGCCCATTTGAGGGAAGGGCGTTTTCAATTTCTAATCTAGTAAAATTTAAAACACATGTGTTCTTTGAACCAGCAATTTCACAATTTGGAATTTATCTTAGAAAAATACTCGTACAAAGAAGCACATGTCTGAATGTTTCTGGCAGCATTTGTTGTATTAGGGAAAAATTGAAAGCAATCTAAATATCTATTAATAAGGTGCAGGTTAAATAAACTGTGGCTTGTCCATCTGCAGAAATCTCTACAGTCATAAAAAAAACACTAAGTATATTAACAAGGAAGTATATCTGTGACGGTGTGTGTGAAAAAGCAAGCTGTGAAGACATATATACAGTATGAACTTCTTTTGGTAAAATATATAACCACGATAAAAACTACACATACTAGAGCTTGAGAAGATGCACTGTGCTAATGGTTAATGACCAGTGGGCATTTTACTTTACATAATTTTGCACTGACTGATATGCAACTGGATAATTTTTTTTAAGCACATGTTTTTAAACTGTGAAATGTAGAAGGAGGACTTTTTGTGTTTAGAGTAAAATTTGTAATGTTTACATACATTTCTTTATCTTAAGTATTTCTAGTGAATGTAACGCATGAGAGTATGCTTTAAAAATCAAATAATACAGGAGGGCTTTATGTATCTGTTTGGATAGTTTTGACCGCAAGTAACAAAAGCCTTGAATCAACTGACTGAAAAAATAAGGTGAATATTATCTGACATTACAGTATGTCAAAGGAAGTTAGTCTTCAAGGTTAATCCAGTTGCTCACAGGTGTCATGAAGAACCTGTGTGCTTTCCAATTCATCTCATACTCAGATTCACCTCACTTAAGGATTCCCTGGCCCTAAGTGTCTCACCCAGATAAGGCAACATCATCAGGAAGAGATCATAGCATGTGTTCTTACAGTTCCCTCTAAGGAGTGAGGGGCGCTTTTCTCAAAAACGCCCCCTCCCGCCCCCAAGGAGCCTTCCTTTCTCTTTCCATCGGGCAGATACCCAGCAAAGGAAATGTGATTATCCTTGGAGTTTAGATAGAACTGAGTACAAATAAAATCAGGGTTGTCTCTGGAAGGAAAAAGCAGCAAATATATTTGGGATAGCCAACCAACAATGTCAGTTATAGTGTAGCATGAAAAGGATTAACCCTAGCTCCATCACTCATCCTTCTCTAGTCCCTTGCCTAGAAATCACTTTTTTTAAAGCCAATTTTCTTTCTTTTTTCAGATTTTTTTTGGGGATGTGTATCATTTTTTAAAGTCTTTATTGAACTTATTGCAATATTGCTTCTATGTTTTAGTGTTTTGGCCATGAGGCATGTGGGATCTTAGCCCCCTAACCAGGGATTGAACCTGCACCCTCTGTGTTGGGAGATGAAGTCTTAACCACTGGACCACCACAGAAGTTCCCTAGAGACCACTTTCAAGACCTTTATTGTTTGGAAAATTATTCTTGTATCTTTAAATAATATACTGCTATATCTGATTTATGAGTTTTAAAGTTTATCTATAGAATTTAACAACACCTCCATCACCAATGCAGTCTTCTAACAAACATAATTATGTTATTTTTACCTCCCTGAAACAGAACCTTTGTAACTCTAAGGAAAAAAAAAAGGATACACAATTTGCTTGAGCTCATGCTTTTCTTTTTTCTTGGTCCATTTCCCCATTTTGCTGATGAATATCTTCAAAAACTCCTGAGAAAGTCTGGGAGGTTGAGTCTCTAAAGAGTTTATTCTGACACCATGTTTATTTGATAGGCTGGCTTGTAAATCACATTTTCAGCTTCAAAGGTTTGTTTTGTTGTTGTTTAGCCTTCAGAGTGGCTGTTGAAAATATGGATGCAAGTTATTCTCTTGATTTTGAACATGAAATATATATATATATATATATATATGCATACATGTGTATTTCCTCTGGAAGCTTTAAAGATTTCTTTTTGTGGTCAATGTTCTGAAATTTCACAAGAATATCACTGATTATGTGTTTTTCATTTATTTTGTATAAATGTTATTGAGCCCTTTCAATCTGAAAGTCCATGTTCTGCAATAAGAAATGTTCTTCTGTTACTTTAAAAAAAAACTATTTATTTTATTTTTGGCTGTGCTGGGTCTTCGTTTCTGTGCACAGGGTTTGGCAAGCTGGGGCTACTGTTTGTTGCTGTGCACAGATTTCTCACTGTGACGGCTTCTCTTATTGCAGAGCACAGGCTCTATGTGCGCAGACTTCAGTGTTGTGACTTACAGGCTCTAGAACTTGGGCTCAGTAATTGCGGCCCATGAGCTTAGTTGCTGCACAGCATGTGGAATCTTCCTGGATCAGGGATTGAAATCATGCCCCCTGAATTGGCAGGCAGATTCTTATCCACTGCTCCACAGGGAGGTCCCTTCTGTTACTTTTTTGATATTATATCTTCTTAACAACTAAGTTTACTTTTCTTTCTTTTTGAAACATTATTTAGACAATACATTTGCTAGATGGGTTGTTTTTTAAAAAATCTTTCACATATTTTCTTTCTTGTAGTGTTTTGACTTTATTTTTTGAAATAATTTATTTATACTTTCCTATAAACATTTTAATTTTTGTTTTTTTTTATTTCAGTAATTATTTTTTTTCTAATTCCAGGAGCTCTTTTTTCCCCTTTGTCCTTTTTTTATATTGTTTTACTTTTTCATGGATGTAATATGCTCGAGTCTACTTAAGGATGACGTTTAGAGAATTTTTCATTCCCTTCAGTTTCCTGAATTCTCTTATTTTTCTCTAAAGTTAAGTTTTTTCTTTACTTCTTTCTCTTTCATTTGGCAGGCTTTCTACAAATGCCTGTTTCTCAGTTGCCTTATCATATTCATGAAAAAGGCAACATACAAATTTACTCTGAGCTTGAGCTTAAAGATAGGAATTCTCAACAAGCAGTATTCTCCCAGGGAGAGCTGGCAGGCTAGGGACTCTCAGAGTTTGATGCCCCTAAACAGCAGCATGCAGAGAGACTTCTGGTTTGGACTGTCAACTGCTATCCCATCAGCCCTAATTTCTCCCACTCACTTCAGCTTCTTTAGGGAAGAGTGCTTTGGTTCCAGTGGTCGTGGTGGCAGGGACAGTGGTGGTGGGTAGATACCTTGATGCCAGGCATTCCGTTAATGGAGATCAAATGGGTGTGCTCAGAATTTAATTTCTCTGTTGTTAGTCCCACAACCTTTCTTTACCTTCAGTAGCATCTGCCATTCCCAAGTCTTCATCCTTTTCAGGGTCATAAGTCCCTCCACATGAACTCATGGATGTATGTTCACTGACAAGCTTCATCATTCACCAGCCATTCATCCCACATTTGTCTCCCTCAAATCTGAAAATCACACCTGTAGATGCTCACCTCCTCCCCACCTCCTAGCCACCATTTTCTTATTGTTAGAGGATTTTATCATTCTTCAATTGATTTCAGTTCAGTTGCTTAGTTGTGTCCAACTATTTGTGACCCCACAGACTGCAGCACGCCAGGCCTCCCTGTCCCTCACCAACTCTCGAAATTTCCCAAGCTCATGTCCATTGAGTCAGTGATAACATCCAACCATCTCATCCTCTGTCGTCGTCCCCTTCTCCTCTTGCCTTCAATCTTTCCCAGCATAAGGGTCTTTTCAAATAAGTCAGTTTTCCCATCAGGTGGCCAAAGTATTAGAGTTTAAGCTTTAGCATCAGTCCTTCCAATGAATATTCAGGACTGATTTCCTTTAGGATTGACTGGTTTGATCTCCTTGCAGTCCAAGGGACTCTCAAGGGTCTTCTCCAACAACACAGTTCAAAAGCATCAGTTCTTTGGCGCTCAGCTTTCTTCACAGTCCAACTCTCACATCCATATGTGACCGCTGGAAAAACCATAGCCTTGACTAGACGGACCTTTGTTGGCAAAGTAATGTCTCTACTTTTTAATATGCTGTCTAGTTTCATCATAGCTTTTCTTCCAAGGAGCAAGCATCTTTTAATTTCATGGTTGCAGTCACCATCTGCAGTGATTTTGGAGCCCCTCAAAATATAGTCTCTCATTGTTTCCATTATTTCTCCATCTATTTGCCATGAAGTGATGGGACCAGATGCCATGATCTTCATTTTCTGAATGTTGAGCTTTGAGCCAACTTTTTCACTCTCCACTTTCACTTTCATCAAGAGGCT
Organism: Aepyceros melampus; assembly: GCA_006408695.1. Classification (NCBI taxonomy): domain Eukaryota; kingdom Metazoa; phylum Chordata; class Mammalia; order Artiodactyla; family Bovidae; genus Aepyceros; species Aepyceros melampus. The sequence continues at coordinate 81,165 of SJXQ01007988.1, read as the reverse complement.
TTTTAGCTCCTCCTCATTTTCTGCCATAAGGGTGGTGTCATCTGCATATCTGAGGTTATTGATATTTCTCCCGGCACTCTTGATTCCGGCTTGTGCTTCTTCCTGCCCAGCGTTTCTCATGATGTACTCTGCGTGTCCATTCTGAAGGAGATCAGCTCTGGGATTTCTTTGGAAGGAATGACGCTAAAGCTGAAACTCCAGTATTTTGGCCACTGCATGCAAAGAGTTGACTCATTGGAAAAGACTCTGATGCTGGGAGGGATTAGGGGCAGGAGGAGAAGGGGAGGACAGAGGATGAGATGGCTGGATAGCATCACTGACTCGATGGACGTGAATCTGAGTGAACTCCGGGAGTTGGGGATGGACAGAAAGGCCTGGCATGCTGGATTCATGGGGTCGCAAAGAGACACGACTGAGTGACTGAACTGAACTGAAACAGGAGATGGCAAGAGTGAACATCAACATTTTAGGAATCAGTGAACTAAAATGGACTGGAATGGGTGAATTTAACTCAGATGACCATTATATCTACTACTGTGGGCAAGAATCGCTTAGAAGAAATGGAGTAGCCATCATAGTCTACAAAAGAGTCTGAAACGCAGTACTTGGATGCAATCTCAAAAACAACAGAATGATATCTCTTTGTTTCCAAAGCAAACCATACAATATCATGGTAATCCAAGTCTACGCCCCAACCAGTAATGCTGAAGAAGCTGAAGTTGAATGGTTCTATGAAGACCTACAAGAACTTCTAGAACTATTACCCAAAAAAAGATGTCCTTTTCATTATAGGAGACTGGAATGCAAAAATAGGAAGTCAAGAAACAGCTGTAGTAACAGGCACATTTGGCCTTGGAGTACAAAACAAAGTAGGTCAAAGGCTAACAGAGTTTTGCCAAGAGAACACACTGATCATAACAAACACCCTCTTTAAACAACAAAGAGAAGACTCTACACATGGACATCACCAGATAGTCAATACTAAAATCAGACTCATTATATTCTTTGCAGACAAAGATGGAGTAGTATACAGTCAGCACAAACAATACTGGGAGCTGGCTGTGGCTCAGATCATGAACTCCTTATTACCAAATTCAGACTTAAGTTGAAGAAAGTAGGGAAAACCAGTAGACCATTCAGGTATGACCTAGATAAAATCTCCTACAATTATACAGTGGAAGTGAGAAATAGATTCAAGGGATTAAATTTGATAGATAGAGTGCCTGAAGAACTATGAACAGAGGTTCATGACATTGTACAGGAGGCAGTGATCAAGACCATTCCCAAGGAAAAGAAAAATTTCAAAAAGGCAATACGGTTGTTTGAGGAGGCCTTACAAATAGCTGAGAAAAGAAGAGAAGTGAAATGCAAAGGAGAAGAGGAAAGATATACCCATTTGAATGCAGATTTGAAAGAATAGCAAGGAGAGATAAGAAAGCCTTCCTCAGAGATCAATGCAAAGAAATAGAGGAAAAGAATATAATAGGAAAGACTAGAGATCTCTTCAAGTAAATTAGAGACACCAAGGGAATATTTCATGCAAAGATGGGCAAAATAAAGGACAGAAATGGTATGGACCTAACAGAAGCAGAAGATATTAAGAAGAGGTGGCAAGAATACACAGAACTATATGAAAAAGATCTTCATGACTCAGATAACCACGAAGGTGTGATCACTCACCTAGAGCCAGATATCCTGGAATGCAAAGTCAAGTGGGCCTTAGGAAGCATCAGTATGAACAAAGCTAGTGGAGGTGATGGAATTCCAGTTGAGCTATTTCAAATCTTAAAAGATGATGCTGTGAAAATGCTGCACTCAATATGCCAGCAAATTTGGAAAACTCAGCAGTGGCCACAGGACTGGAAAAGGTCAGTTTTCATTCCAGTCCCAAAGAAAGGCAATGCGAAAGAATGCTCAAACTACTGCACAGTTTCACTCATCTCACATGCTAGCAAAGTAATGCTCAAAATTCTTCAAGTCAGGTTTCAACAGTATGTGAACTGTGAACTTCCAGATGTTCAATCTGGATTTAGAAAAGGCACAGCAACCAGAGATCAAATGGCCAACTACTCTTGGATCATCAAAAAAGCAAGAGAGTTCCAGAAAAACATCTATTTCTGCTTTATTGACTATGCCAAAACCGTTGACTGTGTGGATCACCACAAACTGTGGAAAATTCTTCAAGAGATGGGAATACCAGACCACCTAACCTGCCTCTTGAGAAATCTGTATGCAGGTCAGGAAGCAACAGTTAGAACTGGACATGGAACAACAGACTGGTTCCAAATAGGAAAAGGAGTATGTCAAGGCTGTCTATTGTCACCCTGCTTATTTAACTTATATGTAGAGTACATCATGCAAAACGCGGGGCTGGATGAAGCACAAGCTGGAATCAAGATTGCTGGGAGAAATATCAATAATCTCAGATAGCAGATGGCACTGCCCTTATGGCAGAAAGCAAAGAAGAACTAAACAGCCGACCACCACCTACACAACCATATTTAGAGATCACAGCTTTCAAGATGTTCTTTCGGTCAGTGGCATATATAGGATGTGTGATGGTTTTGTGTGAAGAGCTCTTGGCTGGAAGAGTTGGAAATAGTCTTATTTCCATACTAATAAACCACACCACTGTGGATTTTTATTTCCTTACCTGTAAAGGGACAGGGTCAGAGGTGATGCCATTTCCATAGTTCTTTTCAACTCTATGGTTGGTGTTTCTATAACCCTGACTATGTCACCAAATGGTATCATTTGAGACTTAATAAACATTACTGTAGAAGTGTTTTCTGAGCATGTTGCTGTGGACTTGCAATGCCCTGACCTTAGTGGGATGGGCTTCATCAAGAATTTTCCTAGGGCACCAAATTAAGTCTAATCATACTTAATAGCGAGGACTCTTACCTAATTGGGACAGTCATGCTCACTTAACTGAGATGCCTCTAGGTGATTGCGTGTTGTGTCTACAGAACCAGAGGTGATGGGAGACTGGTGATGCTTTGGGCTTCTTCAAATAATTCTGTTAGTGCCGAGTCAGCAGAGCAGGGTAGAGAAAGCAAACTCTTCTCCAGAAGGGTCACTCTGACTTCCTCATTGATAGGCTGGTCTGGTATGTCGAGTGCTAGAGATAGTGCTGTGTACCACAGCAGATAATGTCTACCAGAGAGAACCTTATAATCTACATTACAAGACAAACCCACATAAAGATGGGAGGCAGGAGCTGAATCTGAGGCTGAGTTAAAGGGAAGGCTTGAAACGTACACAAATAGGCACACACACCTATTAGTCAAATTTTTTTTTTTAGTCAAATTTTTTAAAAGGCATGAGATTATAGATTCTTCTTTACAATCTTCATAACCATAACAGAAATGCTGAATTTAACGCCTGATTGTTTTTAACCACCAGTCTTCTGTGTCTTTAAGTTGAATGATGTCTCTGTTTTTTGCTTAAGTTTGTTGCCATTGTATCAAAAAAATCATGATTTTTTTTCCAATATAGTTCATTTTTACGCCTCCACTTGGCCTATAAGACAATATTTTCCTTATAAACAGCAGTTAGGGTAATTTTATAATGTAGAACTTTATTATTATAGGACCTAAAAGAAAGCATGGTTTAATTTTTCTCATGTGTTTGGACACATGGACCTAGGAACTGTGAACTGATTTCCTGCTGTGGAGATTTTTACTTTCTTTGATATGTACTGATACTATGTAATAGTGAACATGTCCTAGGACAATCTTGATACTCCCTGAGTGCTGAATAGTCCACACATGACATTTGTTCCTAATCCAAATAATCCCAAATCACATGTCTCATATAATCACTGCAGTTGCCTATAGCAGACTCACACTCATGACTTTTTTCAGAGGGGTGGAGCCTTTAGATACTTCATTTAACAAAGTTAAAGGTGTACGTTTAATTATTGCTTTTCAGCAGTTTACATTACATCTGGGCTCAGTAACATCGTTGAGATTTCGTCCACCCAAAGCAGGAATGCTCCATGCCCTTGATTTAACCTCCTCTGAACTAGGCTCTCACCTACACTGTTATTAGCAAAAGTAGTTTACAACTCACTGCTCATGTAGGAACTTACTTCTCTCTACCTGTCTTGCTGAGACACTGAGGCTGGGGCAAGAGACAAGTGGAAGTTAAGCAAACTAACATGCTGAAGTCAGGTGGATTCCAACACCCCAAAGACACCTGAGTGACTTTCTAGCAAGGACAAGCTTTTATTTAGGACTCTTCTTTCCTTTCCTTTGGTACCTTCTCACGCTCAGGTCTGATCTGTACTGAGCAGTGAATTGACGTCTTTCACTACAATGGAACTTGATAATTTTGGATATATTAATAAAAATAAAATATTTACTATCTTTAAAGAATCTATGATTTTGATTTAACATTTTAAATTATTTTTCCCTTGTTCTAAAATCTTAAGTTTATGAGACAATGCATGTTTGTTTCGTAGTAATTTAAATACTTTATGTGACATCGGAAAGTTGTCTCTATTTGGAAAGCAGAGCAATTATGCCAGCAGACACCCAATCAATGACAAATGCTGTTTATTAGATAACTGCTAAGAATACATTTTGTAAATTAACCTGTATAATACTTTATCAGTATTCTGGTCTCTCTAATGATTGCTAAACATGCCAACAACTTCAAATGTTAAATAAATTGCTTCAGTCCAGAGTCGATATCTTCCTCTTTGTGGCTATATATTATTACATTATTTATTCTCCTAAATAAGGTCATCTTATGACCCACAGAATTCCTAGGAATCTCTAACTCACTTTGAAATTCGGATTTATTGGATTAATTCATAAGGTCAAAGTTCTGCCACCGCTTCACAGGCACAATGATTTCTTCAACTATAGGTTCGAGTTACACTTTAAAGGCAGAAGAGTTCTACATTATTTTTGGACTTTAAAAGAACCTGGATAGGAGCAAGAAGGATTGTGGATGAGTTACTGAGGAAAGAAAAGTTTAGTGAGAGTCCGAAGGCTGGTCGAGGTTGCAGAAGTGCCTCAGCTACTTACTTGTTTGTGATCCTCTTTAGACTTCAGTTTCATCAGTGAAGTTGCTATACTGAGTCTCTGGCCACATGTGTGTGTTAGTCACTCAGTTGTGTCTGAATCTTTGTGACCCCATGGACTGTAGTCTGACAGGCTCCTCCGTCCATGGAATTCTGCAGGCAAGAATACTGGAGTGGGTTGCCACTCCTCAGGGGATCTTCCCAGGGGATCTTCCTGACCCAGGAATCCAACACAGGTTTCCTGCATTGCAGGCAGATTCTTTACGTCTGAGCCACCAGGGAAGCTCTGACCATATAATAGGATGTTAATTCCTTTTGCTTTCCACATAGATTCTCTAAAGACTGTAAAACTATGGCGATCTTCTGAACCCAACAACTGGTGATGTAAGAAGGTCATTTTCAGATTTATGAAATATCAAAAGTCTACCAAAGTCAAGCAGAGATACAAAAGTACTTTACCTTTAAAAATCTAGCAAAGGTTAAAAAAAAAAAAGAATCACATTTAAATAATTGCCTTTTTCATTAAAAAGAAATTTAATTTCTTTTCGAAATTAAGACAATGCCAGTAAATCTCCATATTTATTCTCTACTTTGGACTACATTGTGCCCCCAAACTCACATGTTGACTCCTAACCCCCAGTGTGACTGTATTTGGAGATAGACTCTTAAGGAGGTAACTAAGTTTAAATGAGGTCACAAAGTTGGGTCGCTAGTCTGCTAGAACTGAGGAATTTATAAGAAGAGGAAGAAGTCTCTCTCTCTCTGCCTGTCTCCTTTTTCTCTCTCTCTGTCTCCATGCACACAGAGGAGGCCATGTAAGGATACAGCAAGAAGATGACCATCTACAAACTAGAAAGAAAGATCTCACCATAAATGGAACCCATTCAAACCTTGATCTTGGACTTTCTAGCCTCCAGAGCTATCAGAAAAAAAAAAAATTTATAGTTCAAGACATGTAGTCTTTTTTCATGGCAGCCCAAGCTAACTAAGACATTCTCCATGCTTATTAAAAGTACAGAGAAATGAATAAAATATGTCATAGAGATCCACAGGAGTCCTCAAAATAGTCCTCTAGTGCTATTCTTTGCAAACACTTGACTATCTGGAAATCATGGCATCTAACACTAAGGAAACCCCACTCTTTGGGGTTGCAAAAGGGAAGGTCTGACCCTGGGATCACCCTAGTTAAAATCAGGCAATGTATACCACAGGCTTCCCAGGTGGCGCTAATGGTAAAGACCCGCCTGTCAATACAGGAGACAAAAGAGACACGGATTTGATCCCTGGTGTCAGGAGGATCCCCTTGAGAAGGAGATGGCAACTCATTCCAGTATTCTTGCCCAGAGAACTCCACAGAAAAGAAGCCTGGTGAGCTACAGACCATCAGATCACAAAGAGTCAGACATAACTGACCGACTTAGCCCTACACAATGTATACCACATGTGTAATTTTAAACTAAACAATGGCAAAGTCTATCTATTTACGACACTCCAGATGATCTCTTAAGATTCATTATGTCCAAGATAGAGAAGGATACAGGTGTTCCCTCCAGGGCGGAGAATACTGTGGGGTATCCTGTAGGGCTGCAATATCATTACTACCAGCTTTCTTGGATTTGTAGGGGTTGTTCTGCCTTCTTTCAGAGTGAATGAGTATAGGGACAAGTGAAAAAAATAATAATAATACATAAGTCAGAGATGAATGTTACTAGAATCTAAAGAATGTAATTGAGACACCATCCACAAGCACAGAGAAGCTAAAGTTTAAGTGACTTATCTACAGTTCTCATTCACAGGAAGTAAATGAAGTCCAGAGGAGGATTATTTGAGAGTTTCTTATTGACCAGAGCTAAATTATTTGTCTTTAAGTGGCAAGAGGAGGGGGGCTTCTCAAGTAGCTCAGTGGTAAAGAATCCACTTGCCAGTGCAGGAGACGTGGGTTTGATCCCTGGGTTGGGAAGATCCCCTGGAGGGGGCATGGCAATGAAGCCAGCTCTCTCCAATTCCACTGTTCAATCTCTTACCCAGTCCACTACATACAACTCCTCTCTCTGTGGAGAATATGATTGGGCCTAAATAATGTATGCCACAGATTCCACAGGATAGCAAAATATATTATAATATCCAATAATGGGTGCATATTACTCGATGGAAAAACAACATGAAATATGAGATATTTATAAAAACACCAAAACCATTCCAAATTACTGGGTGTTATACAGTAATTGTTTTTCTTCCTTTGTAAATTATCTGGGATGAGGACAAGTCAAATGATCTCCACATGTGTTCTAGAGAAGTAAACAAACTTATTTACTTTCCTTGACTGGTTCTCATTTTGTTATCTCTTATAGAGGTGCATTATTTTTCTTTAAGAAAAATAATGATTTGGCTGTGTGGCCATTGTCAAAATCACTTGTAAACACTCTTCCATAATGGAAAAGAATCAACCTTGAAATAAACTAAAACAGCTATTTTTTCTTGACTGAAAGTACTGCCTAAGAAAGAATTTAATTTACTTTCAACTATCAAATATATTGTTTTAATTGTAGCACAGAAAAGCAAAGTAACAACAAAAATCAATCTCTGAATTTCTAAGAGGATCATTAAGGTTGTTCCAAGGCTATATATCTGAAATTATATAATACAGATTTTAATGTTTTTTGAACTTTCCACTTAAAAAGCATTGGCCCTATAAGCAAAACCCACCACAGATAATGACTTTTAATTGTAGTTTTTCACATGGTTTGTACTATCCATTCAAACCTCATGATGAATGGATATCTGGGTTTTTATTTCCCCAGTAAGCTAGTAGCGAATTATACTTTTGAATAGTTCGTAACAACATTTTTAATTTTGACATAGTATTCATGAAGAATTCCATTTGCTGCTGACAAGTAGCGTTGTACTCTCCAATAGGTCTTGAGAATACATTTTGGTGAGCCAAGGGCACGCTTAGGTAAACTGTCTCACCTAACTCCACAGCCTGAAAAGGCATTTACAGTAAAGATACAGTGGCGAGCTTGCAGTAAAGGCTCAGCAGAGAGGTGGCTCACTCTGGAAATGGTACTGGATGGTACTAAGAACAAGAATGTGTCATTGGTTTCACGTTGTATTTCTCTTTCTTGGAGTAAGATCTTGCAAGAGAATAATAAAGAGGCACAAAATAAGGGCAAATAAAAATGATCTACTATGGAAGTTTAGGGATCTTAAACAAGATCCTCCCATCTGTAGAGGTGACCATTCTAGTGAAACATAGCCTACTTTTTAAACTCAAACCTCTGGGGAAGAAATATTGTGAGTTACCATACTAATAAGTAATGGTTCTTGCTACGTGTTTCCTAAATTCCTTCCATAGTACTTCATTGTGCACATTCTTTTCTTTAGTCATCCATGGAAATGAAGCCCCTGGTTAAAGGAGACTAAGAATGTCTGGTCATCATTTTTTAAATAAGAAATTTTCATAGGCTTATGATAGGTATTGTACATAAACATTTTCTTCTCTATAATGAATAATCTCACTTCCTTGCACTCCTTCCTCTATAATGAATAACTTCACTTTCCTCATCTCCTCTGATTTCAAAATCCCGTGTTCATTTGTGAGCTAGAAGAAGCAATAGGCAAAGGATTAAAAGTTAGGGCTTTAGTTACAGTCCTGCCACATACTATGCTTTTGGATGAAACACTTCAACCTTTCTGAGTTTCATCATTAATAAAGTGTTGGAAGTTTGGACAGATTTATCTCTGAGTCTAGCTCTAAAATCAAAATCCTGATACTTCCCAGAAATCAAGCTAGTTCTTCCAGGTTAATTAGGGAATTTAGATCTGGACACAGCATGCTGATGTTAAATATGGAAGTTAGATTACCATATGACTTGCTTTATTATTATTTCTGAATCCTAGTCTCACAATATTTGTAAGTTGTTGGACTTCAGTGGTAAAAGAATCATATGATTATTCATGTTAACCTCAAGACTTTTTCCTGCTAATTTTGTTCATCCTTATTAGCTTTGAAAATATATTTAGCTTTGTTTTTAAGGGTATCAGCTGAAGATTTACCTAAATAACACTCATTTTGTTTGCTACTGATTATTCCTCCAACATATTATTTCATTATTATAACCTGGGCAACCATGGACTAGCTAACCTTTCCACCTGACAGTGCATCATTTGCTCCCTTAATTATATTTCTCACAAATCACTAAGGAAAATATTTAGCAGTATCAGAGCTGGTGCTGGTCCCAGACAATTGCCACCGGTATTGACTCTGATCCTCTGATAAGTTCTTTCTGCATAGTAACCATAAGTTGTGTGACTCATCCTGAGCCTATGATCCCAACTGACTTATTTTCCTCTCCCTGTTTATTTGATAAATAGCGTGTATACATCCTATTGATATAATTCCTTTGACAGACAGGAAAGCAGTCCAAATTGATAGGATGAATCCTAGGAACCTGCTTAGGTAATATATGACAAAAAGAAACTTAGCATGGCAGGAACATGAAAGAATAAAAGCAACCCCAAAATCGTAGCCCAATTGAACTGTATCATTTATATATTAAATGTAAATGGGATAAGCTCTCCAGGTAAAAACGGAATTATCAGAATAGAAAATAATACAAACCCAACTGTATGCTGACAATATAAAGCAATACTTTAAATATAGAGTCATAAATACTTTAAAAATAAAAAGATAAGGGGAAAACACCACCGTCCAGACACTAATCAAAAGAAAGCTAGTTTGACTGTATTTATGTCAAAATAGGCTTCAAATAGGAAGTATTACCCAAGATAAAGAAGGATATTTTATAATAATAATAATAAAAATTGAATTTGTAAAAAATACTAATATGGCAGTTTTGAATATAATACAGCTAATAACAAAGCTTCAAAGTAAATGAAACACAAATTAACAGAAACATATAGGGAAATAGATAATCACCATCATCATGGGAAACTTTGAACAGCCAACTGTCTGCAATTGACAAAACAAATAAATTTTTAAAAATCAATAGCAATATATAAGATTTGAATGGCACTAACAACAAGTTACCTAATAGGCTTTTCTAGAATACTACATCTGACAGATGCAGAATACACATTCGCTTCAAGAATATGTGGAATATTAAACACAAAGACAATATGCAGTCTATTAAAGACTTTCAATATATTTAAAAGGATTGAAATCAGAGTATTTTATCTCACCCCAACAGAATTATATTAGAAATCAATTACAAAAAGATATCAATCAATTCCTCCAAATATTTGGATATTAGGAAATATTTCTAAATGATTCATCAGCCAAAGAAGTCACAAGAAAATTTAGAAAATATTTTGAATGGAACAATAAAAACATACAACACATTGAAATTTGTAAGTTGCAGCTCAGAGTCCTTAAAAGGAAGGTCATAGCTTTAAATACTCATATTAGAAAAACAAAAAAATCTCTATAATTAATTATCTACCCTGTCACCTAAAATTATAGAAAAACAAGTTAAGCCCCAAGTAAGCGGAAGAAAGGACACAATAAAGGTAAGAGCAGAAATCAATGAAATGAATCTCAAATAATAATAAAGTAATATTTGGAAGAATTGAAAATTGGTTCTTTCAAAAAATTAATACAATTGAAACCTCTATCAAAAATTAATCAAAAACAAAAGAGAGGGTAAATACCAAAATCAAGAATGAAAGAAGGGCTAGCCCCACTGATCCTATAGACATTAGAAAAATAATAAGAAAATACTATGAACAGCTCTGTGCCAACAATTTCAACAATATAGATGAAGTAGACAAATTCCTTGAAAATGTTATTTCCAAAATGGATACAAGAAGAAATATATAACCTGAATAAGAGTATCTGTGTTATAGAAATTGAATTTGTAACCCTATGTTGGGAGCCAAGTGCTATAGGCTGATGGAAGGTGGGCAACGGGGATGTGGTTCTTCCCACTAATCTAAAATACAATCTGAGTCATAGGCCATGCACTGTAAAACTGTTCAAGATCTCAGACATCATCTAGGTCAGCTCTCTAGTTTTATAGGTGGAGAAATTGACATCCAGAGAGGTTAAATATTTGCCCATGATGACCAAGCTAGTTAGTGGTAATCAAAATATCCATATTTCTAACACTATGTGAAATCATTATATGGGCATATCTCTCACACTTACAGTTACCCACCATTTTCAAAGTTCAAAAGTGAGTGGCCCATTGGCACATACATTCTTCAATCTCCCTCAATCCCTTTAAGACTTCATCTGATAGACACTGGAACCAGCTCTAGAATAGAAGGGAAAGAGTGCGTAACTATGCCCAAGTCCATGAGGGCTGGCTCATGACTGCGAAAGAGTTTTATGACAAGGAACTGTATTCCAGTTTCTTCCAGTCACTTCTCCATAGAGGTTTTAAGACCAGAGCGGGGAATGCAATGCTTCATTGAATTGAACCATGAGGTGAACACAACCATTCATTTGCATTGAGTTTAAACATAGTAATTTCACTGGGCTTAAAAAAAAAAAAAAAAACAATGTGAGGGTCATTTATATTTTCAAGATGTAAGCAAAATTTTACCCTCCAAAATATAACCTCATTGTTTTTACCCTGTGTAATTTTAGAAAACCTAGAGACCATGTTTTTCTCCTAGATTTCTTTTGAAGCCTGGGTCCACCATCTGATCTGTTTATATTTTAATGCAAACTGACTTTCCTTGTGGTAATAAACAGTGTCACAGGACTGTGGGACGGGGGGAGGGATAGTGAATACCGGGGGCCTGGAATTACCCAAATCATTGACTCTCAGAAGGACTTTCTCTCTTATCCTTGCACCAGACATTTTGGACTATTACAGAACAAGATTTTCTGCTTCCAGAGTTTCCCTTGTCATTCACCTCGATGTGTTTCAGAGTCCTAAGAGAATTTCTGTCAGCACCAGTCAGTTTAGGAAGCCTCAGGAAGTCATACAGTCCATGGACAGCTCAGTAGGTGAGCTCCAGAGAACTGCAAAGTCTGCTGATTCTCTTTCCTCCAAATCTTTTGACCTGACTTCCAGGCCCTCTGACTGAGAAGTGTAGGCCAGGTAGCACTCCCCAAGACTGCTGAAAATACAGAGAACTCAACAGGGCAGGTGGGGAGTAACACTGTGAATTTGTATATGTATATGGAAGGCATCATTTCTGGAACGTTTCCAGGATATATTAATTAGGCAACAGCTAGTCAGCTTTTTGGGAAAATGAATCAAAGTTGAATGCCTTGCATTGTACATTATAATAAATAAGCCTCTCTTTAGGATGCTAATACTAGCCTTTCTTTCTAGTTCTTGTTTTTTAACAAAAATAAATACATTCATATTTTCCCTAATTTTCCTCTTTTCTCATCATGGCAAGATTTATGATGTACTTTGAAATTTGGTTTCGAATGTCTGTTTTAATTATATATGAACCACCATAAGTGCCCTGGTTCCAATGTTTTAAGAGACTTTAGCGACCTCGTCTAATATGAATCTAGACATCTATGTAGGACTTGATGACAAGGGAGACTCCTGAGAATAGTCATTGGATTGATTCCATAGCATCGCTGTGACAGTGTAGAAGCACCATGAGGCATTTTCAGAAGCAGCATGGAGGTATAAGCCAGAACAAAGTGCACTGGCATAAATCCTCAGTAAATATTTATTAAGATCAATGGCTACATACAATGTGCTGATGGTAGCCTTTTGCTCTCAGTTATAATTAAGATGAATTACATTATTGATGTATTAGGACCTCCTCTTTGCCTTTAAAGCACAGGACAGGACTTTTTTTTTCCAAGACAACTTACATATCTTTCTAGTTACCAGACACTGCACCAGCGCTTGCTCATAATGCTTGCTTATTCTTTTAACCTATACCCAGTCTCTAGTGGTTTGGTGACAATGATGTGACCCACAGAGAAGTCTTGGTTAAGTGCCAGGATCAGATAGCTGTGAATCATTTGACCTCTACTCATGTGGACAGTTTGAAGGCACTAATAGTTCATAATCACATTCAACAGCTCTCAATGAGTAATAGCCAGCATTGGTAAAAAGCGGTGCCTCTTAGAGAGGATTCCTTGACAGTCCGAGGGAAGAAGGAGGACCCAGAGGACCCTCCAGACTAGAAGATGTTTATAGAAGGCAAGATTCTTGTTGGCCAGAGGTAAAGGAATAATCTTCTTCTCCCTTATATATGTTTTCAAACATTGGTGGTTGCAAGACTTTATTTGAACCTTCATTGTCTTAGATATTCTTGAATACTATTTTGGGTACATTTCCCAGAATGCCCTCTTCCCTCCAAGTGGTTTCCTTCAAAGGAAAGAATAAGATTTAGGGTTTTAACTTACATGTTGGAAGTAAAGAATATTTAACTGAAAGCATCTTTTAGGAAAAGAACATAAGACATATTGAATAATTCAATGAAATCAAATGAAATAATTTTTCTCCATTTCTGCAACAGAAAGGAAGAGAGAATTTATATTGTCCTATTTTTTACAGTCTTTAACAGTCATAAACTCTTTAATAAGTACTGTGTGCTGCGTGCTGTGGGGTCGCTGTAGTTATGTCTGACTCTTTGCGACCCTATGGACTGTAGCCTACCAGGCTCCTCTGTCCATGGGATTTCCAAGGCAAGAAACTGGAGTGGGTTGCCATTTTCTACTCCAAGGGATCTTCCCGACCCAGGGATCAAACCCATGTCTCCTGTGTCTCCTGTGGATTCTTTACCACTGAGTTTATAATATGAAGTACTAAATCCACTCTGCTGAAGTCAAATCAGTTGTCAAAAGGAAACATCTCTCATCCCTAAAAACCTGGTCTGGAGTGGTGATCCTCAAATTCTGGGTCTAGAATCACTAGTGATCCAGCATAATCTTTGTTCATGGATAGTGCATGATTCAAATTCTATTACAATCCCATCTAAAGCATTCAACTTTTAAATAAATATTACAGACTGAGAAACAGACCCAGACATCTTTTTATAGGTTTGTCATCAAAATTGTTGCAATTCAACTACTAGTTCTAGGCACAGAAAATATCTGTGGATTTTATATGTTGACTGGTTGGTTTTATTTACCAAAATAGAAACCTTCTGCCCAAACAGAAATTGAGAGCTTCTGGTCAGCAAACTGAGGTTATTTAACTTGAAAATCTACTCTGTCTTTGTCTTTCCCTAAGTTAATGACTCCTTTCAAGTTGCTTTAGCCAATTATTTCCCATTTCCTCACTTTGAACTCAGAAATAATAAAAGAGTGGTTACTAAGTGTTCTGTTTATAAGTTTGATCTAACAACAACTGCCTTTTCAGTAAACAAACACTAACCTCAATGAAGTTTTCACATTTCCTTTGTTAGAGTATTTCAACATAAGGGACAAGAATGTCCACAAAGGATTTTTCCAGAAATTTGATAAGTCATCTGTGACTCCATCTTTTTAGTCTTGGATTAAAATATTGAATGCCCCTTGACCATGGGCATAACCATAAGGAACTCAGTTCCGTGTATCTCATCAGATCGGCAACGGAGCTCTGGTCATATCTGAAAGATGGCCTGATTACTGTTCAGTAATATTCTTTGCTTTTCTTCGACTACTCTTGGAACACTGAAAGTGGTATATCTTTTGAATACACTACATGTTTTGCAAAGACAACCATTTATAAAGACTCATTCTTTTAAAGTTTTTTCTTAGGGAAGTTCCTTAAATAGTTTTCATAGTGCACTGAAAAACTGATATAGAGTATACTTGCCTGTTTAGTAGTGCCAGTGAGTCTTATCATCCTGTGTTGATTCTTTGAATGTTAATCTTCTGTTCTAGCCCCAGGAGATCCTGAATTATAAAAGAAATGTCATCAAGAATCAATGACACTGAAGCTTGGAAGGGGCAGTTGGAAAGAGCTATACGTGCCTTATAATATACAGAACCAAAATTGTGTGACCTGGGTTTCTAAAGAATGCAACAAATTCTTTGTCGAATTCTTTTCTGTAAACAGAGAAAAGGATGATCAGTTGGGCAATGACTTATTCCACATTCACACAGCTGTGTCATTTCCTGTCAGTTAAAGGGTGAGGGCTAAGTCCACACAGCAGCAGTAAATCGTATTAGCAGTCAGCATTAATGAGGAAAAGCAGGACCAAATTCTGCAACCTGGGCGAGAGAATCCCTACCAAACAGCCTACACAGCTTATTGCAATGCCCTTGATGGAACAATCAGCCATAATTTTGAAATAAAAGATTCCTCTCCAAGAGGACAAATTCTTCCCAAACAACAAGTTCAATCCATTGACTTTTTATCAACCTTCTTTCCTCAATTCCTTTCTCCAATAATAATAATAATAATTGCCTCCTATTTGGCTGATGCTACATAAGACTAGCTGAGTGACCACCTCCAAAAAGGGACCGCTGTGAAAGTGGCACCCTTCGGTACAGAGCAGGTCACAATTTTTACACCCTGCTATTATTTTATATTAAACTTCATGTATTTGAAGCTACTTCATATCCACCATCGATCGAAATTCTCAAACAGAATGCCTATGACCCATACTCATACTTTCTGGCATAATGTCTCTGAAGACATACTGAACGTTTTCTTGTTCTTAAGTCTTCTCTTGATTCTGTTGACGATGCCTGTAAGAGACCTGGGCTTCCTCCTCAGGACACACTTGCTCCTTCAAACACCTCTTCTGCGTCTTAGGAAAGGCAGGCAACCATGAATAAACAATCAGGATTATGCCTTTACAATATTCCACTGTGAGCTCAGATCTCCATAAATACACTGAACCTGAATAGGGAGGCAGAGAGGTTGCCTGATGTGTTTCTAAAGAAGAGTGTTCAAAAGTAGAGAGCACATGAGTTTCTTAGCAGCCTTCTCGCACTTAAAGGAGGCAGATAATATCATCGCCTTGTAGGGATGAAACTAAGGGAAAAAATTCAGTGTTTGCTCAAGGTCTAACAGTGCATTCGTTTAGCCGGGGCTAAAAGCCAGTGTCCTGACTTGTAGTCCAGTGCTCATAGAAAGAATACAGAGCTATTGTTGTTTATCAGGTCCACGCCATCCCTAGATGGTTATTCTCTCTCAATTAGCCCTCTCTCCAGGCCAGGAATCAACCATTTTTGTGTTAGATGGCATGTAGTATGAGAGGGGCTGCTTCTGTGTAATATGTAAAGAGTTCACCAGAGAGGAAAGAATTCTTAAGTTCAAAATTTTTAACTGAATTTTGAATTCAGTTTGAATTTGAGGGCAACTGAATGCTGAATGTACATGATGTATTGAATATTAACCAATCTATATTGAAACATTTGCTATTTTTTCTCTTCTCTTGAACTTAGGGGTTAGTTAGAAAAAGGAGAGAGTAATAGGAAACAAGAAGAATAACAAAAGATAGGACATTAGGTAATGCATGATTTCCTAGACAGGGCTACATGTCTTCCAAATGAGTGCTTTCTTTAGGGAAAACCTTTCCCTGCAGTCTAAAATTTTAGTCTTTCCTAGGACTTTAGGCGGCGCTAGTGGTAAAGAACCTGCCTGTCAATGCAAGAAACATAATGAGATGTAGGTTCAATCCCTGGGTCAGGAAGATACCCTGGAGGAGGGCATGGCAACCCACTCCAGTATTCTTGCCTGGGAAATCCCAGGGACAGAGGAGCCTGACAGGCTGCAGTCCATAGGGTCGCCGAGTTGGACACGACTGAAGTGACTTACCACACGAGGATTTTAGGTTTCATTTAGATCTGAACATCTCATTGAAGATAAGCAGTTTCATCAAAGTTCCATAGTTAGTGAAAGGAGAGGTGAAAATTTAGAACTGGAGCCATTCACTCATTCATTCACATAATCAAGTCATTACCCTGCTTCACACTCTCCTGTGTCTATCTGTTTCCCTTAGGATGAAACCCAAATTTTACGATCCTATTTTCTTCCTCCTTCAATGGGCCCACTGACTCCAGCCTTCCTTCTGTTCCTTCCACCTGCCGAGTTCTTTCCCTGGATGTAACTTTTCCACTGTCTGTCCCCTTGTTTTCAGGACCTTCTCATGGCTGATTCGTTCTCACCACTGACGACTTAAGCTCGTTAGAGAGGTGACGCCAGGCCTCTGGGTTTGATCCCCACCTTCCTATGCTTCATCACACCCTCCTGTTTGGTCTTCATAGAGCTTAGTGCAGTCATTCTTATTTGTGCACTTGCTTACTTCTTTATTGTTTGTCTTTTGTCTGGCATATGTATGTGTAAGAGCAGCAGGCAGGCTGGCTTGTTTACTTTTATATCGACAGTCCCTAGAACAGAATCTGGCATATTGTTACTGTTGTTTACATGCTAAGTCCTGTTCGACCCTTTTTGCTACCCCATGGACTGCAGCGCGCCAGGATCCTCTGTCTATGGGATTTCCCAGGCAAGAATACTGAAATGGGTTGCTATTTCCTTCTCCAGAGGATCTTCCTGACCCAGGGGTTGAACCCATGTCTCCTACATTGGCAGGCAGATTCCACTGAGCTACCAGGGAAGCTCATCTGGCATATAGCAGGTGCTTAATAAATATCTGTTGAACTAAATGCTGAGTGAATTTTTTAAAAAATATTGAGTATCTACTACACACTGAATAATAGAGACTCAAAGTTAAGGCAAGGAAAGAAATCTTACCCTAAAGAAATTTGAAGCCTGGTGACTTCAGGCAGTTGGGTTTCTACTCAATTGCACAGCTGCTAAATTTCACTCAGCAACTCACAGATTCCAGAAATTCAGGTCACCTGATTTCCAAAATTGGTCTGTGATTTCAGATTATTCATTAAAGTGATTAGGTCTCTCATTTTGCCTGGGCCAGATCCTATTTACAGCTGTTGTTCTGACCATCAATGGTACCTCCTTTTGCTCTCAAAACTGCCCCAGCATATATGATGAATTACATGGTCATCTTACTATCAGCCAAGTACTAATAATTCATAACTTATTGTTAGTTATAGTTTAACTACATAAACTTCATCAGTTCAGAAATGTGAAAGGTCAAATCATATCTCCAGAAAGAAGCAACTTCCTAAGCTAAAACTCTGAGAAAAAAAGGTGGGGTGTGAATCTATTCTCTTATCATCAATGAGTCAGTCCATTAACAAGGCCAGAATTTCCCAAGATATGTTCAACAATTCTGAGAAGTGCAGCTAAGAGTTACATGTGACATTTAAAGTAAGGTCAAGGATTCTTTATTGTATCAGTAACTACCCTGCAAACTTCACTCACATTTCCTCATCATTACTATTAGGATTTTACAGATGATGAAATTAAGGCTTTGAGAGGTTAAGTAACTCATCCAAGGTCACACTGATACACTTCTTCATGTTTTCCTGCTCCCAACCACCATGTTCATTGCTTCCCAAGCAAGTAAATATTTTGATAATTTTGGGGGATGCTGGGTTAAACTCTGTTAGGCAGGCTACTTTTCTACAGAGCCTCTTCCTGTTGTAATATATCAAAGGGCCTGGTATATCTTCAAGGGGTGATACAGGCATAGTGTCTCCATCACTCACTGGGACATAAGACCCTTTTGGTGAGGACCCTTTCTGCAGAGCAGACTTTGGCTAGTGCTGCTTTAGGAACCTGAGCAGGGCCAGCAATCCCTTTTTCCGTAGGTCAGTTCTCTGTGTATATGAACACAGCCTTACACACCGAGTCTGAGTTAGTCTTCCTTTGGGGAGCTCCAGTTTTCTTTGCTCTGAAAGGAAGAAGAGACAATCCTTAGATCCCCGAGGCTTCATGGTCCTAGGGTGATACTTACACCTGTGCTTTTAACCATCTTTCATTGTGTCTTTTCACTCCCCATACTGAACCTTATGGTTTTTCACCTTATCCTCTCATCCTCTCATTTACAAATCTAGAAATGTCCATCGGGAAACCTATACTTTTTTTTTTTTTTGGCTAATGTCCTTAGTACAATTTAATAGCTAAAACCTCTGCAAATTTTGTCGGTTGTAACAACATGGATGGACTTGGAGGATACTGTACTAAGTGAAGTAAGTCAGAGAGAAAGACAAATGTTGTATGATATCACTTATATTTGAAACCTAAAAAATAAACTGGGGAATATAACAAAAGAAACAGACTCAAAGATATAGAGAACAAACTAGTGGTTACCAGTGGGAAGAGGGAAAGGGAAGGAGCAAGATAGGGTTGGAGGATTAAGAGTTACAAGCAACTATGTATAAACTGAATAAGCTACAAGAATACATTGTACAGCACAGGGAAGATAGCCAATATTTTATAATAACTATAAATGGTGCATAATCTTCAAAAATTGTGAATCTTTATGTTGTACACCTGAAATTTATGATATTCTAAATCAGCTATACCTCAATTAAAAAATTGTAAAAATGGGTGAAACCTTCTGATCACTTGGAGCACAGGAAATGATGAGTAAAGAAGGACTTTTAGAGGGAAGAGAGATCAAATATATGGCTATTTTTAGTCCTC
>SJXQ01007988.1:38759-61526 GCA_006408695.1 Aepyceros melampus | reverse complement strand
CTATTTTTAGTCCTCTCTGAGACTTTCAGGTGGGTGGGTGGGGGGGTGGATGTTGAGGCAGTGGAAAGTAGTGGTGGGTTGTACCTGCATTTTTCAGCTAAGCATATCTGCATTTTCTGGGTCAGTCAAGGGTGCTTTGATTTTAGGGAAGGGGAGACTGCTTATAAAGGAATTAAGGGGCAGAGTCAGAATCCCTCCCATCGCCTCTTCTCACTGAAACAGGGGCAACCGCTGACCTTGCATGCTTAGGTCCCTAGTGTAGTAGGATTGAGTTTTCCAATGGTTTTGTTTCTCAGTTATGATCATCTTCCACTTTTTTTTCTTCTACTCACAAACCTCCCCTCCCCTCTCTTCCAAACCTCTGCTCCTGAGTCACTGAAACAGAGGTTTCCAAAGCCAGTCTGTTGCTGTGACCCCAGCAAGCCAGTTCCGGCATCTCAAACAACCTGGCTTAGCTATTGTTCCGTGGC
Source organism: Aepyceros melampus (assembly GCA_006408695.1). Taxonomy (NCBI): domain Eukaryota; kingdom Metazoa; phylum Chordata; class Mammalia; order Artiodactyla; family Bovidae; genus Aepyceros; species Aepyceros melampus. The sequence continues at coordinate 61,056 of SJXQ01007988.1, read as the reverse complement.
CTAAATACCTGATGCAAAACATTTCCTAAGAAAATACAAGCACTTAACCCTTCCCCACCCAAGATCTGCTTTCAGTGTTTCATAACGATGTTTTGGGTAAGAAATGTTTTTACTTTCATAAATGCTCACGAGGCTTCCGTAGAGAAGCCCCCATGAAAACGTTTATCCAGAAATTCTAATAAAAATCAGTACGCACAGACAATTCCATTCCCCACTCCTCCTGGACTTGTACAGTCCCAACCTTCAGCACAGCGTCTTTGGGGTCCTCAAGCCGTCGCCGAGCTTTGGGCTGGAAATCTATCCCGCATGGTCACCCTAGAGGGCGCACTGTCTACATTTTCTGCAAGTAACTAGACGGCGCTGTCTCCCAGGCTCCATAAAAGGGGAGGAGGCGGATCAGTTTCCTTCTCTCATTGAGAAAGAGGATTGGAAGGCCGGGCGTATAAAGCCGCGCAGAGAGCGTGAAACAAAGCAGTCGGATCGGAATTGGACTTGGGAAGCGCCGTTTGGAGTCAGGCATAAAACTTGTTGGAGGAGAGTAACGAGCCTGCTCTCCAGCTCTCCCCGTCCGCGCGGCGCCTCAGGGGTTCCCACCACCCTTGCGGTTTATTTTTATATCTGCTTTTTATAGAGAAAGAAATATACACACATATATATATTTTTTCCTCTTAAGTGAAAATTCCTGTTTCAAGAGAAAATAAGACAAGATCAATGAAGGAGAGAAGAGCCAGCCAGAAATTATCCAGTAAATCTATCATGGATCCTAATCAGAACGTGAAATGCAAGATAGTAGTGGTGGGAGACAGTCAGTGTGGGAAAACCGCGCTACTCCACGTCTTCGCCAAAGACTGCTTCCCCGAAGTGAGTGTGGCCGGCTGGGGCCGCGGGCGGGCGGCGGGGAAGGGATCCCCATCTCGAGGTGGGTTTCCCTGGTTTTCACCCTTTACCCGTTTCTCTCTTTCTCTCTCTTTTTTTTTCCAGCCGTCTTTCTCACCGCTTATTACTTTCGCCCCGGTCGGTTGCCGGGAAAGGGAAAGTGGGGTGGAAGCGTGGAGGGGTTGGGATGCGCGTGCACGTTCTCCTGTTAGCTTCTGAAACTTGTTCGGTCATGTGTGCAGAATCTGGGTTTGGGAGATTCGGATCCTCCACTTTTGGAGAATCCGGGTGGGGCGAGAGGGAAGTTAGGGCTTTCGGAAAGGATCTGCGTGTTTAGTGTGAGATGTGTTGCGTGTGAATTTGGGGGAGGGGGTCTTCGTTTTTTAATGGGAAAGTAAAGAGACGATTTTCAGAGGGTGTTGTGCAGCTGTCGTGCATTTTAAGATAACCTCTTTGCCCTCTTTATTCTGTCCATTTTATCCAGAATTACGTCCCTACAGTGTTTGAGAATTACACGGCCAGTTTTGAAATCGACACACAAAGAATAGAGTTGAGCCTCTGGGACACTTCGGGTAAGAGAGTCATCTGACCGCGTGGCGCTCGGGCGGGTTTCCAGGCGTTCAGGGGTGCGCAAAGGGTCTCGGGGCCCCGCGTTTCTGGCACGCTCTCGGCACCCGCCAGCGCCCATTCTGCGTTTCCCGTTAACTTTGCTTCTTATGAGGGATTCCCTGATGTATGAAAATTTTGCCCCTTCTGAATGGGGGTGGGGGAACGATATTGGGTCGGGCAATAGCTGTGGGAAGAAAAGGAAGCTCCGTGCCCGAAGAGTCACCCCAGGATGTAAAATGCTTGTAGCCGGGTGTCCGGGGAGCGGTTGGCCCGCTGAGCTGTGCTCGAGTCCTCTCGGGGTGGCCAGGGTAGCCAAATGTTAGGGGGATGTGTGCGCCTTGTCGGTATCAACTGGCTCTAGGATGCGAGCGCCCCTCCAAGATCTAACCTGCTGCCTGGCTGGTAGGCTGGGAGCAGTGAGAAGGTGGTGGGAGGTGGGAGAAAACCTTCGAAGCCACGCACTTACGTGCGGATTCCGCGCTTGCGGAGAGAGTAGGGGGCGCGCAAGCATCCGCGGCGCTTGTGACGCCTACTGCCAGGAATGCGCTGGCGGCGCGGGCAGCACCCGGCGGGGGTCCCCGGGCCTCCTCTCCTAGCTGCCGGCTGCCCTCGCCGCCTCGGTGCCGACCTGCCGATCTGAGCTCCCCCGCCCCCGTGATCACTTGGTGTCCTCCGGCCCACGCCATTCCCTCCTAACCCATTGCATCACCCCTCTCCAGTGTGCGAGGCCGCGGGCTGCCCTATTCGCTTCTGACCTTCCCCATCCAGTTGAATTATTGGCACGGTGAATTATTTTCTAGTGTCTGGGGTTCAAGGCCGGGTTATCGCCTACCCACACGTTCACGCACCAACCTGGCACGCAGCTGTAGGGAGAGCCGGTTACGCCGCGAAGGGGAAGGCTTCCCCGCGCGGATGTTAGGGGTTCGGTCTGGGTCAGGCGCGGTGGGGGCGGTAACATCACCTAGACTCTCCGGCTGGAACCCGGGGACCCGCCGACCCTGCTGCGGTTCCTGGCGGCGTAGGAGTGCCTTTTCCAGGAAGGGTGTAGCCTCTGGAGGAGGAGGAGACAGCGGGAAGGCCCAGGGAAGGCCCCTGAGCTTAGGTCTAGGAGTTAGCAGGGAGCTGGGCTGCTGCGGGTGAACCGAGCCAAATCCTGGGTGAAACTCGCGAGGAGGAGCACGCAAGTGCCAGCACGCAGGCTTCACTGTCGGGCGGGGAAGGCCCGCGAGATGGGCCTGCGCTCAGCTGGGAGGGGCCTCGAGTAGATGCTTGTGGGCTGTGCGAGCTTCCCACCGCCCCAGGCTGTAACCTCTGGAGCCCCGGAGGGACTGAGGCGATTAGAGAGCACACCGAAGAGGCCAGACTGACAGGGTCGCCAGAGGCAGTCCCTGCACAAAGGCAAGTGGGAAGTCTCGCGCGAGCGCCTCTCTCGGCTGTTGCCAGGTGCTCCGAGGGCTGCGGTAAGATGCGCTGATTTTGTTTCTCCCTGGAGAGTCGGGCTCTGCCTGGAGCCTTGCCAAGGGGAGCAGACCCAAGACCTCACCGGATTTTATGCTGAGGATTGCACACACTCTCAAAACTATAGGGGAGGTGGTGATAGACGGAATGCTTGTTTCATTCATTTCCATCGTCAGATTTGTACACAGCCTAGTTCTTAATGGACTCCAATTACCAGATATATCATGGTATTTGATAGGCCTCGTGAGCAGGACAGCTGGTACGGTACCAATAATTAACACCAACACTCACCCCCTTCTCCCAGTCTGTTTGGACCTAATGCAGGATAAGAGTGATTCAGACATGGGGGTCTGTGAGTCTGATTCGGTCTTTGATACAAGAGCTGTGTTTAGATTTTAAGCTACTACTTACACGGATATCTGGGTACGGAATCTCTCCTTCCCTGAGTCTCATTTCATCATCTGAAGCAAATAATGTGCAGGATCATTCCTGGCTGTAGACTTCTTGGCTTTGGGTCCCCAGACAGGCAAATCTTTTTGTTTCACCAAGAGCTGGTTGGCCTTAGCTCTTAGTCCCAGAGGATCTGGCATCCCATGCCCTAGTTTTCACCACCCATGAAGCCAGCCAGACTGAACAGAGCCACTGCTTCCTGGTGGATTTAGGAAGGAGACCCATTGGGCAGGGAGGGGGCATGGGTAACCTTAAAGGAATGTTGGATTATTTACTCCTTCCTTGTCTCAAGCTTCAAGAGTCACAGGACCACCAAAGGAGATTTTAAATTGGGCGCCCAAAGGGCTAAATTGACTTTTTTTTTTTTTAAGAGAAAAAAGACACATGCTTTTCAAAGGCTAGGAAATAAACAGAATGTAGGCAGTTTATAGTTGGAGGCTATGCTTCACATGTGCAGATAAATACCACTTCAGATAGTTTCAAATATTTAATCCAAACTCTACCATTTGTTGTCTCTGCACACATAGCATCATACCTTGCACACAGTAGTCCCAATAAAATCTGTTGAATTAACAAATGAATAATCACATGCATCGTTTCCAAGGAGATGAGATTCCCTGACATTTATCATCACTGAATTATCTGTGCACAAAGAATGGCAACTTTATAAACATTGCCTTTCACCAGATTAAATATAATTACCTGAAATGAAGTCTGTTGTGAAGTAATCACTGCATTTTTATTTAATGAAATAAAACATATGTATATTTAACTAAAATTTGAAGGCTTGAAAAACCTGTGATTAAGAAAATATCACACTGCAAATTTATCCAATAATGAAATCTTAGGACAAGTTTAGATTAAGATTTATATATAGTGGATAAAAGGCATAAGGAAATTATTTAGAATCCCATTATGTTGTTTGTGAGGTGAAGTGTGAGTTAATTAAACACAGTCATGAAGCACTATTTAGATTCTAAGAATAGCCTACTTCCACCAAAAATGGTTTATCATTCATGTCTGATGTCTCTTGCTACATTTATTTTTTCCAACTGCTGTCAGTTTAACTCTGGAGAAAAGTTTTCCCCTTCTAGAACTTTATGAACGTTAGAGGGAAAAGGAGGCATGTAACTTCTCTTACATAGGGAGAGTGGTGACATGAACTTTGTTCTTTCAATGGCACTCACATTCTGCTTAGCCTCCAACCAGATATTAGGAGACTCTCTCCCCTTTCTTTCTGCACCTACATGTGCAGGCCCTCTCTGAGGCCTTAGAGATAATAGTTTTAATTCAGATGTTGTCCTATTTGCTGAGGGTCATACACCCAGGTAGGGCAGAGAGTTGGGAGAAGGAGTTTCTCCCCACTTAGTTTGGCCCATATGCAACCTGTGATGAGCCAATTTTGTCAAATTCTTGAACCTAAATGCCCTTTTCATCTGGTTGCTGTGGATTTCCCTTGTCAGGCATCCCCAATGTTGATAGATCCCTGGATCCTCCTCAGGTAGAAAATGCTTCTAGCTGCCCCCAGCGCACACACCAGTTAAAGCAACCACAAGTGGTAATTTGCCAGGGTCTTATGGCTGCTTAAAGTTATTTCAGTCCCTCTAAAAGGAAAACATGATTTGAAAAGATACATGCACTCCAGTGTTCATGGCAGCACTGTTTACAGTATCTAGGACATGGAATCAACCTAAATGTCCATTGATAGAGGAGTAGATAAAGGAGATGTGGTACAACATGCAATGGAATTTTACTAAACAATGAAAAAGAACAAAATGCCACTTGCAGCAACACGGACAGACCTAAGAGACTGTCACACTGAGTGAATGAAGTAAGTCAGACGGAGAAAGACAAATATATGACATTACTTATATGTGGAATCTGAAAAATGATACAAATGAATTTATTTATAAAAAGGAAATAGAGCCACAGATGTAGAAAAACACAGTTACTGGGGGGTACGGAGGGTGGGCAGGATAAATTGGGAGATTGGGATTGACCTATAATGCTACTATAAATAAAATAGGTAATCAACAAGGAACTATCTATAGCACAAGGAACTCTACTCAGTACTCTGTGGTGGCCTATATGGGACAGGAATCTAACAAAGAGTAGATATTCCTATGAAGTGAAGTGTAGCACACAGTTGTGTCTGACTCTGCGACCCCATGGACTAGAGCCAAACAGGCTCCTCTGCTCATGGAACTCTCCAGGCAAGAATGCTGGAGAGGATTGCCATTCCCTTCTCCAGGAGATTTTCCTGACCCAGGATTGAACCTCGGTCTCCTGCATTGCAGATTCTTTACCGTCTGAACCACCAGACAAGCCCTGGATATATGTGTAACTGATTCACTTTGCTGTACACTTGAAACTAACACTGTTTCAATCACTATACTCCACACACTATTATCATCACTATTAACACTATTATCAATCACGCTATACTCGGAAAAAAAAAAAAAAAGGTAAAAAGGAAAACCCAGGAAGCAAAGCCTTCTTATAAATAAAATAGCATTGTGAATCCTCCTCTTAAAAGGGGGGATTTTAAAGGTAGTCTTCAGACATAGGTCTATGATTTCTTTATTTTAATGAGAAATAGTCACTTTTTATTGATGATAAGACAAGCATTTTGATTAAAAGTTGCAGAAATGCTCCTTTTGGTTTTTAAATTCACTCAGTGAGTTTCTGTAAAACAGTGGATAATGGTTTCAACAGTTTGATGTGATGAGACCAAAGTAGTCTTGTGCTTCAGATTCTTGGCCACATTTGCCGAGCATAGAAGCACTTTGTAGCATGAAGCCAGTGCCTACTAATAATAGAAATCCACCATTTAAGGATCACCATATCTTTTCCTAAGTGATTTGATTGCAGTGTAATTTCAGGACATGTGATGTAGGGAGTAATAATCATTCATTTCAGCTTTTAACCAAGGCAAGGTAATGCACATTTTATCTAAGGCATGTTATTAGTTTTTAAAATATTCAATTTAGCTGCTAATATTCCCCCACGATAACTCCTATACACTTTTTTGAATCCTGTCCTGATAGAAGGTTCTTTTAGGCCACAAGTGCTAACGTTAACACTTCCTGTACTAGTTTTTAGCAGTATTAACAGGAAAGGTAATATTCTTTAACTTTTATACTTAAAGGAAAAGGGAAGAGAGGAAACTCTTGATTACTCATGACTTGACTTTGAGGACAAGTTCCTTGACATCCATAAGTCTATATTGTTATGTTTGTAGATTATGCATCAGGTTTGAAGAATGTCTCAGTGATAAGCACTTTTGAAATATTCTTAACTGGGATGGGAATGTCAGCAGTGTAATCAGTGTATAATTAATCCAGAAAAGCAACGTCAAAAGGGTCACTGGTCTCTTTTCTGTCATTTAATAGGCAAATTAACACATCAATACTTATAGAAATAATTGAAACCAGTAAACATATTTTAGAGCTTTTTATGTGCCTGAACTCTGCTAAATGCTGTGGGAGCTGGAAGAGGGTAGTGCAAAACCTGGCTAGCATGGTGCCTGCCCTCAGAGTACTCACAGTCTAGTACTTGTTAAGAGGGTGAGCCGGGAGGTTCTAAAGCTGGACTCACTTAACAAGAAGATCCAAAGAAGAGCTGAAGACTGCTGGGTCAGCCCAAGGCCTCATTGCAGCCCACCACAGTTTCTTCTTTATTCCTAACAAATTAACTCAGTTTTTAAATCTGTAATATCCCTGCCTCTTGAAAATGTGCTTATTATGTTAAATGGCTAGCAAGGAAACCAAGATTCTGAAAGTTGAAGCATTTTAACTTCAGTTAACCTTCTTAGAGAAAGGAAGAGTTTACACAGAAGCCAAAGAAGCGTGGTTGCTTGTGTTGTGAATCAAAGAGCAAAACTGCACAAAACTAGTTAGATTGTAAGATAGTAATGAGCTCTAGGAGCTTAGAATTTCAAAGCCAGGTTTGACTCTTAACTTGAATTTTTTCCTGAAACTCTGTAAGAGATGTGGGTTAAGACAAAACAGCTCTGAGTTAGGATGGTGATATCTGATAAAAAATACCTGAAAGTATATTTGGAGAACTGTCTACTATGCAATGGTTTCTGTTTATATCTTTCAAAGTTTATATCTGTCTAAATCTGTTTTCTTGCTAAGTTGCACATTTTTGGTGAGGCATCCAGATTGGTCATTCTGATGCCACCTGTAATAACCAGATGTTTCCTCATTAATCCAGTTCTTTTGCAAGTAGATATAACACCAAGGACCAATAGTCCTTCCAGTTAGCTCATGGTGCCTGGTGGGCTGTGCCAAATGAATTGCTTGTGTTGCACCCTTTTCTGATGCCCTTTAAATGTCAGCCACTATATCTTGGCAGCCTTACTCAGAGATCCTCTTGACAAAACAGGAATTTCAGTGGCATGAAGGTAAGCTGCCTCAGAAGTCCAGCCGGGAGTTGTACACATTAACTTTGAAAAACAAGCCTGATGACATAGTGTGTGGCACAGCAGCCACTCATGGGTTGTTACTGAATAATAATGTAATATTTTTAGATGTATACCTATCTGCTCTTCTCCCTAAAGCTCTGTGACTTGCTGTAGTTCCACTTTAAGTAAAATATTTTGATTCTTATATTTTTAAAGTGTCTCAGTAAGATTGGGATTTTAACCCTAAACCTTTATTTAAAGCTCAAAAATAGCAGTCTTATTTCTATCTCTTTGACTTTCCATACAACTTCGTATCTACATTGTTCCTCGAAACTGAAAATATTGATTCTATTTTTATAGCAATAGAGAAATGCTCCCCCCCCAAAATTTTCATAAAGTCTGTTTATAATTTCTGTTGATCAGAACCTATAGAAGAAACAAAATATCCTTCCTGGGAATACTTGTTGCATGTTTGAGGGCATGATGCTGGTAGTACAAACTGCTTGGAATAAGAGTTCAACAGTCTTACACTGAGCCAGACCAAAGGTTCTGCCTGGACTCGATTCACATTCCTGAGATGATTGCTGATTGGAGCTTTTACTCTTAAGTGGAGATGGCATCAGGAAATAGAATCTTATAATAACTGGGCAGTTCATCCGCATGGTATCTGCTGTTGGATACAAATATTCTCTTAGTCACAAAAAAATACCAAAAGCAACTGTGGTTCCTCTGCCCCAAATATGCAGTATTCCTGATTTTATTGTTCTAGGTAGGAATTTCTTATGGGGGAAAGTGAAGTTTTTCAATTTTAGGTTCAAGTAATAATAAAGAAAGTTATATTAATGAAATATTCAACTAGATGAGTTTTCAGTTCTCAAGCTCCTATAAAAGCTTCCCAGTGTTTGAACTGGTTTTGCAAAAGGTTCCCAAAGCCTCCCTTTTGGGCATTAATCTTCAAACATATACATTTAATTATGTACATATATGGTGTGTTCTATCTTTGTGAAGAGATGACTTAAGCAGACAGGTATGTATCTGCAAAAGTAGTTTCTGGGTGAGGCACTTTGTGACTATTCTTGGGCTGGAAAGACTGCTCTCGCCCAGAATTAATGCTCTTGAAGACAAGGATGGGTAGACCTGAAGATTCAGAAGCCTTTTAGAACTTTGCTGATGTTTGCCAAACTGCCGAAACTCGGAGAACCTCACAGGACTCTGTTGCAGTCTTCGCCCTGCAGAGCTTGGTCCTTGAGAGGTTTGGGGACACATTTTGTGTGTGTAGTGTCCTTCTTTCTTTACAGTGTGGAATTTTCTGAAAGTTTCCCTTTGATGATCTGAAGCTTAAATAGAGAGGACCTTGGAGTAGTGCTAGGTACTTAAAGTTACACAAAGTATAAGAGAAATGCTGCATCAGAACCACCATGTGCATGAAGCCTGCTTCGCATGCTGAGAAAGTTTTATTCAACAAGCAAAGCTCGATACCTAGACTAACTGAAATGGTTAAAGAAGAAAATGAAAATGTTAGTCATTCAGTCCTTTCTGACTCTCTGTGACCCCATGGGCTGTAACCCACCAGGTTACTCCTCTGTCCATGGAATCCTCCCAGCAAGAATACTGGAGTGAGTTGCCATTCCCTCCTCCAGGGGATCTTCCTGACCCAGGGATTGAACCCTGGTCTCCTGCACTGCAGGCAGATTCTTTACCATCTAAGCCACCAGGGAAGCCCTGAGGTTTGGTACTTTTCTACATAATACAAAATCATTCAGTGTCTTTCTTGCCCTGTGTTTAGTTCTATAGTTACCTTGGAAGTTTTTCACGTGCTTCTTTATTTAAAATAAAGAATCTGTAGAACTTAATCTTTTCCTGTTTGGCTTAACAGAATGCTTTAAGACATTTCTGATGGGATGGAGGAGGAGGGCCAGCTACTGTTCCTGTCTCATCGGCTTACTTTCGCTTCTTTCTTTGGGGTCACTTCTGCCTCCCTGTATTGCTTCTCACTTCACAGGGGCATTCCTGGAATTCCTCTTCATTTTTGTTTTTGACTGGTGAGTTATCCCACTCATGCCTGTGATGACACCGTGCACTCTTAAGCTTGCCTTTTCCTCCTTGCTTTGTGCAGTAGTTTGGCTTTATAGGCAAGAATTCCAGGTGCTTGAACACAGAGCAAGAACATGCAAGTTGAACTGGATATTTTATTTTCCCCTAAAGGTTCTACTTAGCTGATGAATTGTTAGATTCTTCCTGGCAGGACAGTTATTATTATTATTTTTTTAATCTGTATCAGTTTTCCTTTTTACTCTGAAAAAAGCAGACCATGGATTTTTCCATTCAAAAGAAGTTTTAACCTTGCCTTATCAAGCCTTATAATAAATAAGTGATCTTGTTATTTTTAATGACAAATTATTCCTGTGGTTAGGCAAATTATGCTTATAACTAATAAATGTGGAGATCAGTTTTATTACTACCTTTGGACACTCTTGGTTGATCTGAAAGCACTGTTCATTAGCAAAAGTAATAGGACAGATCAAAGTGTCATTCCTAATTAGATCTTGTTAAAGCTCTTAAAAATGACTTCAGAACCTCAACAAGCAAGGTGGTTTATTTCTCATGAACCTTAACCTATATATTTTTTACATGTGTTTTCATTCAAAATATGAAATGCAATAAAAACAAAAGCAGAATCAAACTTCCATAAGAATGTGGTTTAAGTTGCAGACTTCATTTATTTTAAAGTCAGGCTAATGTCTACATTTTTTAGGTATTTGGGTACAACCACTAAGCATGGGGGGCTTCTTCCCAGGTGGCTCAGTGGTAAAGAATTTGCCTGCCAAAGCAGGAGACATGGGTTCGATCCCCGAGTGGAGAAGATCCCCTGGAGGGGGAAATGGCAACCCACTCCAGTATTCTTACCTGAGAAATCCCATGGACAGAGGAGTCTGGCAGGCTACAGTTCATGGGGTCCCAAGAGTTGGAACAACTGAGCGACTAAACACCACCACTAAGCCCTGGAGACTACTTCCTTGATTCTAGGAAGCCTGTGTCTCCAGCAGTGAGGCCTGAAGACAAAGCCACATCCCCTTTGTGGCCTTAAAATGGGAGTGGAGGGGAACCCAGTACACAAAAAGGAGGGCAGGGTGGTCTCTGCAGACGTGTGCTGGCTTAGAAGTTAAAACCATTCCTCTGGATTTTCTCTGTAGTTTGAATTTTAATTACTCTGTTTTAGTACCTTTGTAATTCTCCAACTGTCTTTCCTTAATTTGTGTTTGGAAAAGATGATTTTCACTGTTTTGTAACACAGTCTTAGATCAGAGATTAGGAGTGTTTACTTGCTTTCATCTTAGTCAAAGTTTCTGTCCTCCGAAGTTCAGGTGAACTGGAGACGCAGGTGAGCTGGAGACGGGAAAGTAACCACAAAGTTTTCTTCCCAGTGGGACTGATTTCCAAGAAAGGAGATTTCTGAAGCCTGATTAGGCTTCTGACAGTCTGAACTGTTGCAACGCTGGGACTTTCTGGATTTGGGGTCGAGTCATCTCCTGCTAACTTTGGCAGAGCAGAGGAAATCCTCGTGTATATGTCTGGTATTTGAATTCCCACTCTAAGGTCTGGAATTTTCTGATTCTATGTTTGGAAAAAGAGATCCCCCAATGTTTATGGCAGAAACTGTGCCCAGGTTAGCCTTTGAACTCGAAAACAGAAGCTGCGATTGAGAAAGTCTGAACTTCACAGAACAAATATGGAAATCCCAGTGTGTCTGTGTAGAGTGATAAGGCATCTCGTTTCTGAGTCCTCTCAAAAATGTTGAAGTTGATGGAGTCTTTGTGAATTTTTCTCTTAACCTCAGATAATCTTTTTCCTTGAGTGACTGAAAAGGCAGCAGCTGCAGTGTGTCATTTTCAGAAACAGCCTTATTCTAATAAGTCTTACTGTTTAAAATGGCGTGATTGCTTTTTTTTTTTTTTTTAGCTGTAAAGCCTTTAAACTTTGTCAAAATACCTTCTTTTGTCAGTCTCTGCTTCGTCAGAGTCCTGATTCCAGATGTGGGCAAGGAACTGCTGCAGTTCAGGACTGATTCTGGCTTTAGTTGGTCTGTATTTATTCACACTTTCCTTCCTTATGCCTAGAACATTTCCCTTCCTCCTGGCTTGGTAGACACACCTGGCTTGAAATTGTCACTGCTGGTGCAAAGGCCACAGCATTCCTGGGCTTAACCAGTGGGTACTGGGTACCCACCACATCCTGTGAAAAGAGAATGGTGCACCCTAACCACACATAGTAACTTCGACGTCTCAAGAGCAGCCTCCTGAAGATTTTTGTTTTGATAGAAATATAAAAGATTATTTGAAATGCCTCTTTAGTCTTTCTCTTTCTCTTTGACTTTTGAAGTTTTGATTTATCAGGGGACAACATGTCATGTTTTTCTGCTAGAAATGGAAGGTGATGTCAAAATGAAATTGGGTTTCAAAAAGACTGGTAGCTTAGAGGTTTTTCTTCTATCCTGGAGTCAATTATATATATGTATGTATATATATATATATATATATATATATATATATATAATGATTTTCCTGTTGTGCTCGTGCAGTGTCAGTATACCGAAAATGATTTTTCGAAACAAAATAAATAGCATGAAAAACTGTTATTTAATTTTATAATTGGCCTTATGCAATCACTCATCCTTTGGGGTTCTTAAAAGAACAGAAGAAATGCCCTATATGATAGAAGAGGGTTCTGTGGTTAAATTAATTGGCTGGTAACTTGAAGCTTCAGGCTTTAAATTAAGCTGGATTTAACTCAGTCTCATATCCTAGGTGTTACTAGGATGAGAGATGGAACTGTATAAAAAAGTGATGGAATTCAGTATGGCATTTATTACACTCTTTCTCTGTAACAGGAAGAGTCTATACAGGGTTTGGTGATATATTTTAAGTAAGCACGCGCAAAGGTCATGGCTCCTTGTAACTTGGAGACAGGGTGGTGTGAGATGAGGCTCACGATGGCTCGCTATGCATAGCTGAACCACCCTTTCTTCTCTCCCTCAGCCTCCACGGTACTGACAGAATGATCTTGAATTTGGGGCTCCTCCCCAGGAAGCAGCTCCAGCTACGGTGCTTCCTGCTTGCACTCAGCTTGCAATAGCCCAGCCATGTGTGTGTGCTCAGTCTCTAAGTTGTGTCCAGCTCTTTGTGACCCCATGGACTGTAGTCCACCAGGCTCTTCTATCCATGATATTTTGCCAGGCAAGAATACAGGAGTAGATTGTCTTTTCCTACTCCAGGGGATCTGCCAGTCTCCTGCACTGGCAGGCAGATTCTTTACCACTGAGCCACTTGGGAAGCCCTTAGCCCAGCCATAACCGTAGTTAAAATTTTTGATCTCTTACTAAGTGCAGGCACTACCCAGGTTCACTTAATCCAAGGTAGGTACTGTCGTCATCTTCATTTCATGAGTGAAGAATTGAAGGAGCGGTGACCTGAAGCTACATGCCCCTCCCCTGAAGCGGTAGAGGTGGATTTGCACTTCAGGACATTGGGTTCCAGATGCTCTGCCCTTGACCCAGCTGCCTTTCAGGCTCTACTCTTTGAACTAAAGATCCTGGCTCCTTCCCTTGAATTTAAGTCAAATAGTGAGGCTTCCTTAACTTGTTGTGGAAATAAATATAGTACTGTTATAGATGGTAAAGAATCCACCTGCAATGCAAGAGACCTGGGTTCAATCCCTGGGTCGGGAAGATCTCCTGGAGGAAATGGTAACCCACTCCAGTATTCTTGCCTGGGGAAATCGCGTGGACAGGGGATCCTGGCAGGCTACAGTCCATGGGGTGGCAAGGAGTCAGACACGAATGAGTGACAGAGCATGCGTGACTGATATACAAAAACTCGAACGAAGTTTTCGGCCAGCCCAGCACTACTGGACTTTTGTTTGCTTTCTTTTCTGAGTATTAGAGATGATGGGAGCCATGTGACCCTCCAAAGATTTAGCTCCAAAGGGCAAAGTTCATGCATGACCGGCAAAGAGGATTTTCATCTGACAACTTGTGTATTGTTTCTTCTCAGGTTCTCCTTACTATGACAATGTCCGGCCCCTCTCTTACCCAGACTCAGACGCTGTGCTGATTTGCTTTGACATCAGTAGACCAGAGACTCTGGACAGTGTCCTAAAAAAGGTAAGTGCTAGGGAGTGATGACACAGATCAATAGTGGCTGCATATAAATTAGAAACATTTGGTTGACTGGGAGCTCAAACACTCCAGTTAATACCCTGCTGTATGTTCTGTAATTAAAACACTGAAAAGGACACTCTCAGTTATAAAAGCATTTCCACTCATTATGTGCCCTAAGTTTTAATGGTGAACCTGCTTAACATCTGATCTCACTTTAAGAAACAAAATACCTTTTTAAGAACCTCTGTGTTATACTTTGGGTAGCAATGGTGCAGCTAACAATAACGATACTCGGTTACTGTTCAGTGTGTTTTCCTTCTTCCTTCTTTCATTAACCTGTAGACTGTGCTTACTTTTCAGGTTTATATTTGACCTCGATTCAGGGCTTGAAATGAATGCAGTCATAGCTGTTTAGTTTTAAAAAAAAACAAACCTGTATTTCAGTAATGATGTTATTTATTAGTAACAGAAATATAATGCATAAGGGAGAAACAGGACTATGTTTCCAGGCAATAGACCAGGTGACTTGTGATCAGGGTTTTGTCGTACACTAGTAAACACAGTGGTTGTATACAGGTTGTAAGTGATATCACATGGCTAGTGTCTGGAGACAAAGGTAAGGGAGGTTTTGTTCATGGTGAAGGGACCCTAGGAAGCTCTGTGTGGAACCCAGGGAAGGTCAGGAAGAAGGGACCCTGTTGCAGGTGGTCTCTGGTCCTGGAGAGGCCAGGAGAGGGAGGAGACAAGCTAGGACTGAGCCCCAGGGTAGCTAGAAAAGGCACATGCCTGTCCAAGGCCAGCGTGGGGCAGCCTCTAGTTGACTCCTCAGTCCTGGCCTGAATGCCGTGACATTTCAGAATCAAACCTTTCTAAAGCCCCCTTCTCCTCCAGGCACTCGGGCTCATCTGAGGATATGCTTGAGATCATAGCAGCGTCCTTGTAGTTTGTATGTTTCTATTAGTTTGTTTTTCCCTATCATGTTTGACTACTTGCCTTGTGTATCATGATGAAATTAGGATCTAAGGTGAATCAACCCCTCCCCCCAGCCTTGTCTCTTTACTAAACATGACACAGTTCAATGAAATACTAATTTCTTAAAAGATGAAAGCCTCTTTTTAGCTTTTTAACTCATTTCATTGTTGAGGAATGTTTGTATCTTAACACAAGTGACGTGACTGTCAGATTCCAACAGGAATACACCTTTCCTGCCTTCGATGCTTGTGAACAATTGCTAGATGTGGGGCCCGAGTCATCACACAGCGAAGAATGACAGAGCAGCTTGCCTCGTGCTTGTCTGTAGATCAAAGAGGCTGCTTGTTTACTGGAGTTCTTCCTTGATGTAGTATCGGGTTATGCATAATTTATGGTGAAAAACCCTGCTTCTGTTTTATTTTGCTTTTATCTGCTAAGACCAAATGAAGAGTGACTTGGCCGTAGAGATATTAATGAATGTATTTTATGTTTGTGTGAGGTTTAAGGCTCATGATAACCCCTGCTATGGGTTGTCTAGATTAATTGAATCCTTTAAGTCCTTGAATATCAAAGAAGTTAGAGTGACTTAGAGCTAGAGAGATCTTATTCTTTTTTTTTTTTCCAATTCACCTTCTAGTTGTTACTCCAGGGCTGTCTAACACATGCATGGTAGATGCCTCTAAATAATACTGGGGGAAAAGGGAGGAAGGAGAAGAAAAGGGAGAAAGGAGGGAGGAAGTAAAGTGAAATGAAAGTTACTCAGTCATGAACTGAATCACCAGCTCTTTGGGACCCCATGGATTGTGGCCCACCAGGCTCCTCCTCAATCCATAGGATTGTCCAGGCAAGAATAGAGTGGGTTGCCATTCCCTGGACTTTTGTGCAAAGTAGGTATTAGTCCCTTCAGTACCTTGGTGTACTTTGGACTAGAGTTTATTGCCCACACTTCTGGTCCAGAGGTGTCCTCTAGAGATCTTTTAAATTACTCATGCAAGATGTCCCTTTTATGTAGTATTATAGACATGACTTCATCACCCTCCTCTCCTGTGAATTCCTTTCTGGAAGACACAGCTACATTGTAATCATCTCTGTAACCACCACAGAATTTAGAGCACTGAACACATATTTGTGAACGTGGGCAGGGAGAGTCAGGCAGAGATTCCCGACCTCAGCACCTCTGATCACTCCTCTTCAATGTGAGAGCTCTCCTGTGAACTGTCTGAACTCCTGACTCCCATCGTGATGGTCATCTCCAGCTTGAGGAAATGAAACCACAAAAAGTCATCCATTTGTTCTTCTAAGAGGACAACTGGAATTCCCTGCCAGCCATTTCTGGAAGTTCTAAGAGTTCTTGTTGGGCCATGAAACAGCTGGCTGGGGTAGACTACATTAATAACTTTTGTAGCATAAAACTAACTCAAGGGCATGTGAGCTATAGGACCAGATGCCTCTCTGATAACCCAGGAGATGGGCCTTTGCAAATGTCATGGTCTTTGTTGATTCAGCCACTCCAATGGAAGCTCCTTAAAGGCAGGAGATTCTGCTGTATTAACTCTAATCTCCGGTCTCTGAAATCTCAGTAGAGATTTCAATGCAGGGTGACTGCCCTGTCTTTCTAGGTGGGCTCAGTGAATATGTATCTCTGCTTGTGTTGACTCTTCCCATGCTGGTAAGTACCAGCTGAACATATCCAAGGACATAGTGACTTGTTAGAATATATAATTTTTCTTAAGTCATGTTTATCTTTCAGAGATGCCTCAATAATTAAGAAATTGCCTTAGCTACTTTCTGATAACACCCAACACGTCTCTTACAGTGGTAATGAGTCACAGAGAAAGAAGACAGACAATAACGTGCTTAGTTACTTAGTCCATGAGATTTTCCAGCAAGAATACTAGAGTGGGTGGCCATGCCCTCCTTCAGGGGATGTTCCCCACCCAAGGACTGAACCCATGTCTCCTGTATTTCAGGCAGTTCTTTACCTGCCAAGCCACTGGGGAAGCTCCATAGATAATAATATGGTTCCCTAATGGATCCATGGGCTTCCCAGGTAGCACTAGTGGTGAAGAGCCCGCCTGCCAATAAAGGAGACCTAAGAGACTTGGGTGCAATCCCTGGGTCGGAAAGAGATCGGAAAGAGATGCCACCAGGACAGAGGAACCTGGCGGGCTATAGTCCAAAGGGACACAAAGAGTTGGACACGACTACAGCGACTTAGCACACACACAGTGGATCCATACTTAAAAGCAGTAACATTTAATATCTGCTCGGCAGATAAATGCAAGTTTGCTCCTTTATCTGAAGTGACACTCTCTTTTAAATGTCCCTTCTAAGTCCTATTTCCAGCGCCTGCCAGTAGAGAAATTGTTTTCCATCATATGGATACCAGCACTCTTGTTAATTCTTCATCTTCTTTCCTCCCATAGTGGAAAGGTGAAATCCAGGAGTTCTGTCCCAACACCAAAATGCTCTTGGTTGGCTGCAAATCTGATCTTCGGACCGATGTCAGTACATTAGTAGAGCTCTCGAATCACAGGCAGACCCCGGTGTCCTATGACCAGGTATGTATATAGTCAGTGTGCACATGTGGCTTATAAAGAGTGACAGAAATGAAACATCACTTGTAATAAATAAACTAAAAAGTAGCTACTTTTCTACAGGGTCAACCAAGGGTCACCACCAAGTGCAAGTCCCTCTCCTGAGATGGAGAATGAGCTCTCTGTGTCCAGACTGCCCATCTGTGAACAGAGGTGAAAGGGGCTGGTGTGTCTGTGCCTCTGGCTTCACAGCAAACATCCAGGGCCCTTCCTGGCAGTCCATTGCTCAGATTAATGTAAAAACTGCCCAGTGAGCATCAAAGTGATCCAGGACAAGACTGGGCCAAAATTATGGTGATATTTTGATTGTGAGTTTCTCAAAAAGCTTTCCAACATTGAGCAACTGACTGTGTAAGGATTCATATGTGTACATGTATACATAAGGCAAATTTGAGAGAAACCCTTTAAAATGTTCTGTCATTCAGCAGAAGAATCATGTGATACTTGATTACTTGAGGGCAGAAACAGTGGCTCATATTCAAACCATTGTATTTCTCTGCAACTCTCACTGGGTTTAAAGTTAAACAGATTTAAGAGGGAATGTGGTCAAAATCAGTAATACTCTTAAAGAGAGTTAATCTTATTTTATACTCAGCAACATAACAAAATACTACAAAAGGCCATTGTCAGTAAAATAGAGCACCCCCCAAAAAAAGTCTTTTAGAGTTTCATCATTCCTGCAGGCATTTCTCCCAAGTATTTAGGAAGGAGGGGGATTAGTTTTAGAAGTTCATTCTCTTAAAACTTACAACCAAATTCTAAAGACGGTTCATGTTGAAATAGCTAGAATTCTATTTATTCATTGTTTGACCAATCATACTGTGGTCTTCTTTGTCCTTCATTCCAGTTAACACAACTCTGGCTATTTAAATAATTTTTTTTGATGTAGACGCGCTCTTCTTGGGTCCCCTTGTTGTCTGGTCCACATTTAAAAATTACATATTTTATGTCTCCTAACTTATAGATGTGTAACAGTATTATTCCTTCCCTCAATTTGTTTTGGCCCTTAATCATATAAGTTTCAAAACTGATTGTAAATTCTCTTATGTCTGCTTTTGTACAGCCTGTAAGCCTTGAGTGACATTTGCGCAGTTGCTCAGTCACATCTGACTCTTTGTGGCCCTATGGACTGTACACCAGGCTCAGAAATTTTGCCAGAAATTTTCCTGGCAGGAATACTGGAGTGGGTTCCATGAGTGCCATTTACACTCAAGAAAAGAAAAGTTGAGTTCCCCATGAGGTGCTGAAATAGGATGGAAGAGCTAGATGACTCTACCAGAGCTGTGTGAAAAATGCAGCATTCGCATCCATGATCTGTAGGCTTTTCACTCTTTTCCAGCAGTAAGATTCTCTGGGTAATTCTATACTCTGCTGTAACTTGGAAGACCTAAGTATCTAGTTAGCTTAGGTTCCAGTTGGTATGAAGATAAAGCACCTCCTAAGACTTCTACTTCCTGGCAACACCCCATACTAACTACCTGATGATTGGGCTGTTTATTGATAACCCAGTGTCATTAGACCAACCTTTAGCACCTCTGGGAAGTCAAGCAGTGCCTACTGAGTGATGACAATTGAACATCTTAAGACTGGTCCTTGACTGCAAATATTTATGCAATAATAAAGAAGGCAGTTAAAATGTAAAAAAAAGAGATTTTTTTAGTCATTACTTAGAAAATTCAATTACATATTAGAAACATTTTGTGATGCATTCTAATTTTGAGGTATTGGAATATACTTTCTAACTTTCCCCAGAGACTTATTGCTGATCACAATCCCTTTTGCTTCACAGGGAGCAAATATGGCCAAACAGATTGGAGCAGCTACTTACATTGAATGCTCAGCTTTACAGTCAGAAAATAGTGTCAGAGACATTTTTCACGTGGCCACCTTGGCATGTGTAAACAAGACAAATAAAAACGTTAAGCGGAACAAATCGCAGAGGGCGACAAAGCGGATTTCACATATGCCCAGCAGACCAGAACTCTCGGCAGTGGCTACGGACTTACGAAAGGACAAAGCCAAGAGTTGTACTGTGATGTGAATCTTCGGTTATTTTTTATGAGGACTAGGAAATTAAGTGTAAAAACCACCACCAACAAAACAGAAAGGTGAAGTCTGAACAAAGTGCACAGCCAAAGTCACGTGTTCTGGAGGCTTAGGAGGCTTTTGGAAGGATTGTTCATCTTTTTGGAATCCTGTCCTTAGATTTGGCAGTAGAACAAGTGGTGGGAAGTGAGTTCACTGAAGAGTTTTGAAATGCGACTTGAAAAATATGCCAAAAAAAGAGAGATTCAGATGGGCTAGAGGTTGAAGAAGAGGAATGCGAGTACCTCCAAGAAGAAAAATCACACTCTGAATGGTGCTTGCGTTTTTGTTTTCTTTGTTACAATCTATTCACGGATCTCTACTTTGATTTAATTTTTAAGTGTTTTAATCTCCTTTAAAAAAAGTATATATTAATACACCATCCTCATTGGGGAACTGGCACTGTGACCGTAGCGTTTAGTTTTCTAGAGGATGTGATCTAATTTTCTCCTAGCTCATCATTAAAATGGAAATTGTATCAGGACCCATGGGATATCCAGAGGAAACGTTGGTGAGGCTTTGAAATCTTGCTATCCTGAAGATAGTCGAGCGAGATGGTTCTCAAGGAAGGCTTTTGCAGTGTTGCGGGGTGCGCAGACCAGCACTACAAAGATTGAATAGGTCAACTAGAAGAAAAGTGTCCATTTTTATTCAGTCTGATGGTTCTGTTCATCCTTGTGATTGTCATTAAAAAGTGGTGAATTGCTCAATGTGATATTTTTGTGTGCTGTTTAGAAAAGAGGGTGTGTGATTATTATTATTTTTTTTTTTTTGCCATCATTGATAAAAATGCAAAGTCAAATAAAAGGTGTCTTGGTATGACGTCATAGAATGATCCAAGGGGGAAAAAATGTAGGTACTATTGATATTTTCACCTGACGAGATAATGAATGAAGGATAGTAGCAGAAAGCACAGTTTGTGAGTTAAGTTGTCTGGATGTAAGAGACCAAAAGTACAAAGCAAAAGGCCTATTTTGGGATGAAGCTCCAAAGTTGGCAACATTTGATAATCAGTTGGCTTATTTCAATATCTTTCAATGAACATGATAAGAATGGCCCTCTGTTCCATGCTTTTGAGAATCCTTAGAGGAAAATTATATAACCTCAGTCCTACACTATCCTGTGGCATTTCTAGAGAGTGATTGCTAAAGCTCAATCAGATTCTGCCAAGGCCGTGTTCCATACTTGATCACTATTGTTACATAAAATAATCAGCCTTTAAAATAGTTTACAGATATTTTTTGACCAGTTGCTTTTAGAGCTTCTTTCAGAGAAGAAACCAGATCCGACCTTTTTATTGTTGGCGCTTGTTGAAAACGAGCTTTCTTTCCAATGATAAAGCTTCATTTTTGAAGTGTTGAAGCTGTGCTCCCATTCAGTGTGGCAGGAGAGGAGATTAAGGTAATTACAACACTCAGTCTATGTCTTACAAGCACTTTGTTTTGTCTCTGCAAGAAAATACCATTCCAGTCATTTTCCCCAAGAAATACAGATGTTTTACCAACATGATATGCTCTCATTAATGCAGCATTATGCTTTGGGCAGTATTACGAAATAGCTGGCAAGTGCTTTCTGTATTTAAATATTGTAAAAAGAAAATAAGTTATAACTGTTATAAAGCAGAACTTTCGTTGCAGTTTTTAAATGTTGAAGTCACTTTGTATGTTTGTTTGGTCAATGTTTCTGCAGTATTTATTAAAACATACTTTTTTTTGTTTCTTCAAATAAAAAAGTAACCATGTCTTTGTCAAAATGTGAGCTGCCTTTCATTACCTACTTCCTGATTTAGCTGTTTATTTTTCTTTAATAGAGTTGATTACAGAATCTGGCCTCACATTTCCTGAATGGGTAGGCCTTGGAATTATTTGCTTCTTGGCAGAAGCTGGAATTTCTTGGGGGAAGATACATCTGTGTATATAAAAGTTTTTCATGATGATTTCAAGTCTCAAGAAGGAAGTGGAGTGTAATTAGAATGAGTAATTTGATCATAAACAGAAAGAGCCACCATACTGCCTAGGATTAATTCATAGAAAACGTGAGGATTTCCTTCAACCCTTCAGTAATAACAGTATGATACAGTCTCAGGTCCCAGGTTAATTCTGATAATAGTGCTAGTTTGCTTCTGTGGCCTCTGTAGCCCAAGCCTCAATTCCTAATCCAGCATCCATCTTGCAAGGTGTGTTCTTATTCACAGAGGCCTGTTGTGCAGATGACCCCACTCAGCTATTGTAACAATTAAAGAAAACAAACAAAAAAAAGGCCTTATTTATGGTAGCAGCATTTCTGAATAACACAGAACAGAATTCAGGCTTCCTCAGTGACCTGAAAGTGTCCCTTTTACACTTTTCATCAGCATGAAAAAGCTTAGGATCAGGAGAAACATGGTGGCCCGTGAACCCAGTCTTTAGCTGAGACTCTTACATGCAGGTTTTACAAAAATGTCCAGAGAAACTCCATGTGGGTACCTCACAGCGATTTAGAAAAATTCAGCTATTGCTACACAGTTAAGCCACTTCATATAAAAACTACATCCTTGTGGCTTTTTTTAAAAATTGGAATATAATTTATTTATAATGTAATAAGTTTCTGCTTTACAATGAATCAGCTGTGTGCATACATATATTCCCTGTTTCTTGGGCCTCCCTCCCCCCATTTGCCCCGCCCCCCCACCCCTGCCAGGTCAAC
>SJXQ01007988.1:0-38353 GCA_006408695.1 Aepyceros melampus | reverse complement strand
GTCAACGCTGAGCACCGAGCTGAGCTCCCTGTGTTATACAGCATTTCCCACTAGCCAGCTATTTCACACATGATAGTGTATATATGTTGATCCTAATCTCCCAATCTGTGCCACTCTCCCCTTCCTCCACTGTGTCCACATGTCCCTTCTCTACATCTGTCTCTATTCCTGTGCTGCAAACAGGTTCATCTGTACCATTTTTCTAGATTCCACATATATGCATTAATATTAAAATATTTGTTTTTCTCTTCCTGACTTCACTCTGTATGACAGACTCTAGGTCCATGCACATCTCTATGAAAGGCTTTAGATATCTGAGATGTAGTGACTTGCTTGAGAACAATTCTCAGAAACCAAGGATCTAACAAGCACAACCGGACAAATGAAAGAGCATTGACATTATGGGATAGTCTCATAAAATTTTTTAAAAAGCCCAGAATTACCAAAAATATCTAACTCATTCTTGTCGGCGTGTAGTAAAGGGAATAAAAAGACTTTCCTAATCCTTGGTGTTGAGTAACTTCTTAGGCATAACATCTAAATTGGGCTTGCAAGAAACTCGTTTCTCAACAATGACTGACACAGGAGGAAAAAACCCAACAGTTGAGTTTCTGCTGACCTTGGCAGTACTTTATGGGCTGTACAGTAATGTTTCCCTCTGGTGAATTGTTCTTTTCCAGTGGCTTTAATTTGTTCAACAGAAAAGAAAAAAGTTGTTCTTCAGCCCTAGGCATGTATGCTTTCCTTTTCTCCTCTGAATTTTTGCTTCAACAAACATTTATTCTAAGCATTCTGTGAACATTCCTTTCTATTGATTAATGATCATGATTAATGCCTCTTTAAATGCTAAAAGGTGATTTTCAAACTCTGAGTAAGACTTTGTGTCTCACTTCTATTAATCTTTCCCAGCAATAGGAATAGTTGCTTAGAAGATTCTCACCTTGTAGGGAATGTGCCTTAAATGCAAATTTAGAAATAACCCAGGGAATTATTTTTTATTGGAATAAAAAAAGAATCAACTCTCCTTGACTCTTAATTCTTAATGTTTAATGTACTTTTTGATGAGCCATTTTGACATTAGCATTCTGTTCTAAATCTAGCTTTTATTTTTGTCCTTCCATCAAGCACATATTTACTGACTGCCTACTATGTGCCTGCCACTTTACTAGGCTTGACACATAATTATTCCCAAAACAAAATCTCTGTCCCAGGGAATTTCTAATTGACCTGAGAGAGACAGCCATGAACAAACCACAATGCACCATGTCCAGGTGTGACCTCTGTGGACATTAACTGAGTCATAGATACTGGCTGATGGAAAACACTCCTATATGTAGCCAGGTACCAATGCAATATGCTGAAGAACTGTTGCCTTTGAATTGCAGTGCTGCAGAAGACTCTTGAGTGTCCCTTGGAGACTCCCAAGGAGATCAAACGAGTCAATCCTAAAGGAAATCAACCCTGAATATTCTTTGGAGGGACTGATGCTGAAGCTGAAGCTCCAATACTTTGGCCACCTGATGCGAAGAACCAACTCTTTGGAAAAGACCCAGATGCTGGAAAAGACTGAAGGCAAAAGGAGAAGGGGCAGCGGAGGGTGAGGTGGTTAGATAGCATCACCGACTCAACAGACATGAGGTTAAGCAAAGTCTGGGAGATAGTGAGGGAGAGGGAAGCCTGGCATGCTTCAGTCTGTGGGGTTGCCAAGTCAGACACAACTTAGTGACTGAACAAAAACCACCACCAATGCAATAGTGACGTTACACCATACTTAGAAAGCTACGGTATGATGGTGCAAAAGAAGTTTGCAAGTGCATCCTAATGGTTGATATCCATAAATGGTGACTATGGAAGAGTAGTGTGAGTGTAAATGACGGTTTCCCATCATCACCATCCTATTTGTATATGGACTTTAGATTTTTGTGCTGGGTTATAAGTCCAACAGGGAACTACATTATTACATAATCCATGGTTAGTTGAATCCAAGGATATGGAACCATGGATATGGAGGAAACGTGGATGTACAGAGCTATGTTGGCTCTCATTGCATTTGAATTTTCAACTGTAATAAGGATGGGAGTTCCAACCTCCACATTGTTCAAAGGTCAACTGTATTATAATATTAATACAATATATAATACTATGATTATTATTTTAAAATCCTCCAGTTTTCCAGTCTTCCACATGAATGGTGAACATGAGGAAGATGTGGCAAATTGCTGGTGAGAGGAGGTTTCTTCATTCCTTAGGTTCCCCAGAGGGGCAACTTATTAAAAACTTTAGGTTCCCTTCAGCTCTGGGCACAAAGTTATTCCCTCTTTTGTTATTGCTTGTTCTTGTTCTTGTTGTGCCCAGAGTCCAAGTCTCCAAAACTGAGAGAATAAGACGTCCACAGCAATGCAATAGCATAAAGGGATTTTATTGCTAGCTCAAGCTAGGGCCCATGTCTCATCCAATGCAGTGGAATCCGACAAGAGCCCCAAGTTCTGGGTCGTAGTTGTTTATATACAGGCAGTTTCTTGTCTTAGTAACAGGGTAGCTGGCATTACATAATTGGCTGAGGTTTGGCATGAATGGGGACTCTCCTGATTGGTTCAAGTGTATAATTTCCAGAGACATGACTCAGGTTTAGCTCAAGGGTATAATTCCCAGAAACATGACTCAGGTTTTTTTAGGCCTAGTGTAACTCGCTGAGCCTGTCATGGCCGGAGTCTGGTCCCAACATTCCCCCCTGTCTCTAGATCATATACAGGAATCTTCCTCTTTGTTTTGGGACACAGTCTGATATTGCTGCCTAAGCATGAATAGCTGTATTAATATGTTCTTTTATAAAAGTCACAATTCTGTTTAAAATGCATGGGCTAAAAGTGAGTATTAATAGTAGCACTATAAGTGGGCCCATCAGGGTGGAAATCAGCGTTGTTAACCACGGAGGCTGTTGGAACCAGGACTCAAACCATCTTTGTTGTGTCTCTCGTTTTCTTTTTTTTTTGATTTATCCCTTTTCTTATCTTGGCCAGGGACTCCCTGACTATCCCTGAGTGATTTACATAAAAACAACCTTTTTTCCTAACGCAGCACATAGGCCCCCTGAGAGACTTTATACTCAAGATACTTTTTGGGAATTGGGGCAGAGGTCTCTTTTTTCCGTAATTTCTTTCTGCTGTGCATGGGCGTAGGCCTGCCTAGCAGAGCAGAAGTCTCTCTCTACCTGATCTAAGTTGGGGTTTTTTACATCTGAAACCAGCTTTTATCCTTGTAGTAACAGCAATTTAGTTGGCCCCTCTCAGAGATGAAATAGACAAGGGCCAAACAGAAGACCTAACAGGATGGTCATCTCTGGTCCCCGAAAACAGAAGGCAACATTTGGGGTGAGGGTTGCAGGGGTTGTGACCCTTTCTGATTGGTTGGTGGTGTGGCAACAGAGCTGTGCTCCAGGAATCTTGTGTTCAGTCTGAAGTTACCATCTTCCACCTGGGTGGGGGTTTAAAGACATTGTTATGCATATTTTTTTGAGTAGGAACCAGAATGTCTGGAGGCTGTACCAACCTTTGATTGTTTGTTTTTATATCCCCTCCCTTTTCTGATTAGCAATTGTTTGAATCCATGCTTTGGAATTTAGGGAAGGTCAAGGAGGCTGAACAAAGTCTATATCCTACAGATAAGAAATGGAGAACACAGAACAGATCTGTACTCCAGAGCCTCACAGAGTCCCGCTCAGTTTTAATTTAGGGAACTGGGCAACTGTGACTGTGATAACTTTCTGTCAAAATGGGGCATAGGACTGCCCCAGCTTGGAGCAATACAAGCTCTAATCTGAAAGTACACCCATAGCATCACCTAGTTATTTCTCAGGATATCTGAACCATAGCTATTTTATTTTGACCTTTAATTGTAAACTTTTTCTTAATAGCCAAAGCAGATTTTACCGTTAATTACATTAGTGTTTCTCTAGGTACAAGAAGATGCAAGAATTGGGACTCATAAAATCTTTTCCTGAAAAGACCTAACTATCTGAAGGCTTGTTCTGCCAGTTTTTTTCAGAGCACAGAGTGCCTTATTTTTGATCTCTATCCTGAATTCTTTTCGGGGATGTCGAAGGTCAGCAGCTTGCAGTGGTCATGATGTAATCTTTGTAGAAGCAGCTGGCAAGTACCAACTTTCAGTCAGCAGGGCCCCTTCATAGCCACATATTTGACCATGTTTGGGGGGCATTTCATGACCATTTTATCTCATGGTGCTGAGAATGTCCATTCTCAGGTTTGGCAAAGATTCTGTTGACAGGCCACTCAATGAGCTGTTACTGGACTAGGCCATAAAACAGTATCCAAAATTCTCTGGACCACCTGTCTTACTAGCTTCTTGGTCCAGGAAAATATTCCTTCTTGTTGCTTCTTGCCATATCTAGAGTTACACTGTTACCATCATTGATCTCAAAATGAACTGCATATCAGCATTATATCATAGGCTCAGTCACCATTTGTTAACATAAGAAATTTTTCTGAAACAAGTGACATAGAAAATAATATAGCTATAGCTAGCATAAGTCTTGAGAAACTTGTATCATGCATAAAACTCTTTTCTACTTGCCACAAACCATTTTTACACTTTCTGTATTCATCTTTTCTACTTGCCACAAACCATTTTTACTTTCTGTATTTATCTTTTCTACTTGCCACAAACCATTTTTACACTTTCTGTATTCATCACTTTATTTGTCCATTTATAAAATAGCCATCTACAAGCCATATTTTTTCTTTTTTTTTTTTTAACTATGTACCATGTCATGCATAAAACTCTTTTTTACTTGCCACAAACCATTTTTACACTTTCTGTATTCATCACTTTATTTGTCCGTTCATAAAATAGCCATCTATAAGCCATATTTCTTTTTTTCTTTAACTATGTACCACACAAAGAACTTTCTTCTTGGGTCTCATTTTTTATAAACCTTTTTTATACTTTGATTTGTTCTCTCATCCTGGAACAGCCAACTGTCAGACTTATTTCCTCCCCCTTCATAAAATTAACTTCATTCCTCATACCTTCTCTACTGAACATACACATCCTACTTTCCTTAAGCAACCAAGAATTGACCTTTATATTAGCATTTTATAGATTGGTGTACATAAATTAACCTCAGAAATATTACCCAGAAACAGAGACTTACCAAGACATATTTAGACAGACACTGTGCAAGATCTCACGAGTGCTCATCGTGACCTCCTTAAAGTGATCAGTACCCAGGGATAGAGGTGTGGGGCTAGAATGGTGCTGCCCCATCATCCTTGAATTGATCAGGCGCTGGTAAATCAACACAAACAATACAGATAGCCACATAGACAGACAGAGAGACAGAAGAAACAAACCTTCAGGAGTCCAGGGACAAAACTGAAAGCAGGATAATAGCCTCCAGCTGTTCAGCGGCAGTGACCTGCTATTATCAACAGAAAACAGGGGCTTTTTGTTCCCTTCCAGGGGGCTGGGGACATCTCCCAACGACCTCCACTGGTGACCTGTCGGTGCGTCCGCCATTTTTCTTCATTAGCACCGATAAATCTTGTGCCCTAGACTTGAAATCAGAAAAGTGGTCAGTCATAAGGGACAGAGGAGTAGAAGTTGCTTGCCCCATGGGTACAGAGAAGAACACAGAAGACAAAATGAACACACAGAGACAGTGCCGGCATTCACACAGACACGACAAACAGATAACAAATATACATTGGCCGTGAACACAGTACTAGGTCTTTCTGGGCCCCCTGGAATCTTTTCTTTCCCCTTGAAGGTATCTTACTGACAGGACGTCCACAGAGCCAGCCGCCTTCCCAGTACGATACTGGGGCCTCGGCCTTACGCTGGACTTAATCAGAATTAATACCAGTGTTCAGATATCTTTCCTCCTAGTGAGGAAACCCCTTCTGCTGGGAGAGTGTTATTCCTCCCAGTTAAAGGGATCCCGGACGAGCCCCCAAATATTGTGCCCAGAGTCCAAGTCCTCAAAACTGAGAGAATAAGACGTCCACAGCAATGCAATAGCATAAAGGGGTTTATTGCTAGCTCGAGCTAGGGCCCATGTCTCATCCAGCGCAGTGGAATCTGACAAGAGCCCCGAGCTCTGGGTTGTAGTTGTTTATATACAGGCAGTTTTTTGTCTTAGTAACAGGGTAGCTGGCCAGTTCTTTGTCTTAGTAACAGGGTAGCTGGCCAGTTCTTTGTCTTAGTAACAGGGTAGCTGGCATTACATGATTGGCTGAGGTTTGGCGCAAATGGGGATTTTCTTGATTAGTTCAAGGGTATAATTCCTGGAGACATAACTTAGGTTTAGTTCAAATGACTCAGGTTTAGTTCAAGGATATGACTCAGGTTTAGCTCAAGGGTATAATTCCCAGAAACATGACTCAGGATTTTTTAGGCCTAGTGTAACTTGCTGAGCCTGTCATGGCTGGAGTCTGGTCCCAACAAAAGTGGGATATCAACAAATAAGTAGATAATGTGATACAACACGGGAAGGATCATATTATAATTAACCATAAGGTGTTAGAGGAATCTAGAGGAAACAGACCTTACCCAGATTAAGGAGGCTTCCTGGACCAGATAGCATCTCAACTGGGTTTTCAACAACTGGGAGCAGGTATCAAGTCAAAATGATTAGATTAGTAAGGCAAAATGAGATGCAGATGCAACAGCCCAGAGGAGTTAAACTTTCTGAATGCTCTTATGGGAGAGTGAGAGAGTTGGGGCCACAGCTAGAGATGAATCTAGAGAGATGGGCAGGAGAGAAATCACAAATGTATTAGGATAAGCTAGATTTGACTATGGTAATGTTATTGAATGCAAGTTTGTGTGTCTGACATACTGCTGCTACTGCTGCTGATGCTAAGTCGCTTCAGTCGTGTCTGACTCTGTGCGACCCCATAGACGGCAGCCCACCAGGCTCCCCCGTCCCTGGGATTCTCCAGGCAAGAACACTGGAGTGGGTTGCCATTTCCTTCTCCAATGCATGGAAGTGAGATGTGAAAGTGAAGTCGCTCAGTCGTGTCCGACTCTTCGCGACCCCATGGACTGCAGCCTCCAGGCTCCTCCGTCCATGAGATTTTCCAGGCAAGAGTACTAGAGTGGGGTACAGTGAGACCAAATGAACTAAAATGTCAGAGTTTGGAGCAAAGACTGATCACAGGGCCAAGCAAAGAGAATAGTTGCTCATGCTCAGAAAAACCTGAAATCTCCATGGCTTTTAGGGAGAAGTTTTTATAAGCAAAATGTGGAATGATGGCTGCAGGGTGTGTGACTTTCTTCTGATTAGTGGGTAGTGAGGTAACAGGGCTGTGTTCCAAGAATTTTGTTCTCAGTCTGAAGTTACTTCTCCCTGAAAGCCATGGGTGGGGACCTTATTTCCTGTACAAGAGCTCAAAGATACTCTGAAGTACATTCTTTGAGCAGGAACAAGGATGCTGCTTTAAAGCTGCACTATTGTTTCTTGACTGCTCCTCCTTTGTTTCTGCATTCTCTTATTTCCCTGAGGAGCAACTGTTTGAATCTGCTCTTTGGGACTCAGGGAAGGTCATAGAGGTTGAATGAAGCCTATTTCCTACAAACAAGAAATGGGGGACACAGAAAGGCTTTTGTGCCCTTCAGGGTCTTGCTTGGTTTCAGTAACAGCCCCATAGTAAAAAAAAATCTGCCCAGACTACTCGTCATACATGGGCTTTCTGCAGTACGTGGTCCCCTCTCAACCTGAGGGTTCAGGATTCACCACTGTGGGGGAGGAGAACATAGAGAATCATGCACCTGCACTTAAATATGTCTGTCCAGAAGTGCCACTCATCATTCCTGCTCTCATTTCATTGGCCAAAAGCAAATCATAAAGCCACCAAAAACTTCAAAGAGGTAAAAATGTCAATCCTCCCTGGGTTCAGAAGTAGAAAGTGATGGCAAAAACTCGGCCTCTGTGTACCTGTGCTGAAGTGAATCTCAGACAGAGTTTTGGGTGAAAGAGAAAATAATAGTTTTGTTGCTTTGCCAGGCAAAGGGGGACACAGTGGGCTCATGCCTCAAAAACTTGTCCCAACCCAGCGGGATTTGGTGAAGAGTTTATAGCAATGCTTCAAGGGAGGGATTGCTGATAAGGACCATGGTGTGTGCAGGGCCTACACGCCTTTAATATGGCCTCAGGTGGTCTCCTGATGAGCTTCTCTGGATCCTTTAATCAAGTATGAGGTCTCTTGCTTTGTCTCTCAATTCCCTCCCCTTGTGGATTAGCAACTGTTCAAATCTGCCCTTTGGGAGTCTATTCAGTACAAATAAGAAATGAGATACAGAGAGACTTCCATGCCCAGGAGCCCCGCAGGTCCTGCTCCATTTTAAAGGAACTCACACATACTGCTTTCAAATTGTGGTGCTGGAGAAGGCTGTTGAGAGTCCCTTGGACTGCAAGGAGATCAAACCAGTCAATCCTCTAGGAAATCAACCCTGAATATTCATCGGAAGGACTGATGCTAAAGCTGAAACTCCAATCAGGTGGCATCCAAGCCACCTGATGCAAAGTGCTGACTCATTGGAAAAGACCTTGATGCTGGGAAAGACTGAGGGCAGGAGGAGAAGGTTGCCGCAGAGGATGAAATGGTTGGATGGCATCACCAACTCCATGGGTATGAGTCTGAGCAAGCTCTGGGAGATAGTGAAGGACAGAGAAGCCTGGCCTGCTGCAGTCCATAGGGTTGCAAAGAGTTGGACATGACAGTGAATGAACAACAACACTCAAATTGGAGGCTACCAGCAAAATCTACCATAGACCTTATGTACCATGCTTAGGAATTTTGATTTTATCCTCAAATTTGGGCACAATTTCAAGCAGAGGCAAAACAAACACAACGAGCTCAGGGTCAGATGTACCATTGGCTGCCTTCAGACTGTACAGTGTGTTTCTAGAGAGGGTACTTGGGCTTTCCTGGTGGCTCAGTGGTAAAGAATCTGCCTAACAATGCAGGAGAAGTGGACTCAAGCCCTGGTTTGGGAAGACCCCTTGGAGAAGGAAATGGCAACCCATTCCAGTATTATTGGCTGGGCAATTCCATGGACAGAGGAACCTGGTGGGCTACAGTCCATGGGGCTGCAAAGAGTCAGACATGACTGAGACACCAACTAAAACAACAGCAAGAGAGGGGTCTCAGGGTCTAGTCAGGAAAATAGAACAAGTAGCTGTTTCAACAGAGGAGGTGTGATACAAGGAATTGGCTACATAGGTGTCAGAGAAATGAGAGAGTAAAAAGGCAAGTATGAGATAACAGAATAATTTCAGGCAGCAGCTGCTATCCCTAGGGTTGAAAGCATATCAGGGAACAGATGGGGTTACCAGAACCTAGGGGTTCAGAAGAGATGCCCTGTGGAATTGATATTTGGACCTCATGGGATCCTGTGGCTGAGGTTGGTTCTGGAAGCTCTGTAGGAAGCTCCACTGGGGCAGAGCAATCTGGAGCAGCAGAACTCAGGAAGGAAGTCTGCGTCCTGCTTACTTGCTACCTTCCATTCTCCCATGAGGGCCTTCCATTGGCCAAACCTAAAAGGACTGCCTGCTGTGGTCCCAGCTTCTCTCACACACCTCTGACCCCTGGTCATTTATCAAACTTCCTTCTTTCTTTGTCTCTCCAGCTTAGGGTCTTCCACTTTCTACTTTCTTGGGGTACATCACATTCCAGCTTTTCTGTCCATTGTATCACCAATTACCTGCAGAAAATTTCTTCTGTTGAAAATACTCAAAGTGATTTTTTTAAATTAAATTTTGAGTAAGTTAGTAACTCCGCAGCTTATTTGTGAAAACCTATAAGGGAATTAGGGTTTCCCATGTGGTGCTATTGGTAAAGAACCCACCTGCCAATGCAGGAGACTTAAGAGATACAGGTTGGATCCCTGGGTAGGAAAGATCCCCTGAAGTAGGAAATGGCAACCTAATCCAGTATTCTTGCCTGGAGAAAACCTTGGACACAGGAGCCTGTTGGGCTACAGTCCACAGGGTTGGAAAGAGTTGGAAACGACTGAAGCGACTTAGCATGCAGGCACAAGAGAGTTAATTTTGGATACTTGATTTCCAGTTCTAGAAAACAGACCCCTCACCATGATAATTTATGCCCTCAGACTTCAAGTAACCTGCGGAAGTGCCTGGACTTAAGGGTTCAGGTTTCTTTTCCTGTCACATTCTGCCACATTTCAGGGTAACTGAACTTAGGACACATCTCTAGGGGACTTCTTTTTTTTTCTTCAAATCATGGTTTTTATTTTATTTTAGAATTTCTTCCACTTTCACTGAGATCTAATTGACATATATGACTGAGTTTCAAGTGTACAGCATAAAGGTTTGACTTATATTGTGAAATGTTTAGGGGACTTCTTGAGGCTTGAACCACCTCCTTAAGCTAACATAAAATTGGAGAATGTCCAAGGGTAATGAAAGTTTGTTAACACACAACAGGGAGGAATTATTTGAAGTAACACACAGCAAAATGCATTTTTTAGTATGCACTTGTATGAATTTAACACATGTACAGATTCATATAACCACTACCATATCAGGATATAGAAAAGTTCCGTCATCCCCAAGTCCTCCCTTGTACTATCCCTTCACTCTTCCTCTCCTGCTAACTCCTGGCAACTACTGATCCATTCTCCATAACTACAGTTTTATCTTTTCAAAACTGCCCTGAAAACTATGTGATAGGATGGAAGTGGTAGCTAATACTGTGGTGATAAATTTTTTAAATTTATAAATGTATCAAATCAACATATTGCACACCTCAACTTATACAGTGTGATGTGTCAATTGTTTCTCAATAAAGCTGAGGAAAAGAGAATGTCACAAAAGTAGATTCATATAGTATGCAACCTTTGAGACTGCCACTCATCATAATGCCTCTGAGATTCATTCAGGTTATTAGGTATATCAATTGTTTAGTCATTTTTATTGTTGAGTAGTATTTCATTGTGTGATGTACTAGAGTTTACTCACCCATTGAAGGACACTTGGGTTGTTTCTGGTTTTTGGGGGTGTTACAAATAAAGCTGTGATTAACAATATATACAGGGGGTTTATGAACATAAGTTTCATTCTTGGATATACACCTAGGAGTGAGATTGCTTGCTCTTATGGGCAAATATATGTTAATTTTCAAGGAACTGCTGAACTGTTTTCCTGAATGGTTGTACCAGTTTGCATTTCTACCAGTAGTGTGCAAGTGTTCTAGGCACTTTGCATTCTCACCTTTACTTGGTATTGTCAGCTTTATTAATTTAAGCCATTCTAGCAGGTCACTCATGGCTTTAATTTTCTTTTCTTTAATGGCTACTGCTGTTAAGCATCTTTTCATGTCATTATTGTCATCTACACATCCTATTCTGTGAAGTGTCTGTTGAAGTCTTTCACCCATTTTTAAATTGAGTTCATTTTTTATATATGGATATCCAATTGGTTCAAACCATTTGTTGAAAATAATGTATTTTTCCCACTGAATTGCTTATGTACTTTTGTAAAAAATCAGTTCATCATATTTGTGTATAGACCTTATTTCTGGATTCTATTCTATTCCACCCATCTATATATCTATTCCTTTTACCAATAATACGTTGCCTGGATTGCTTTATGCCTTACTACTAGTACCTTTATAATAAGTCTTCTTTTTCATTCTTTTTGGCTACACTGTGAGGCTTGTGACCAAGGATTGAACCCATAGCCCCTGCAGTAGAAGCACAGGGTCTTAACTACTGGACCACCAGGGAAGTCCCACTTTGATGTTCCTATTAATTTTAGATTTCCATTGTCTATATTTACAATAATTTCTGCATAGATGTTGGCTTGAATTGCACTAAATCTGTATATAAATTTGGAGAGAATTAACATCTTTGCCAAGTTTAGTCTTTTGATACATGAACATGGTATGTTTCTCCACTTATTTAGACATTCTTTGATTACTTTCATCAGTGTTTTGTAGTTTTTAGCATATAGATCCTGAACATGTTTTGTTAAATTTATGCCAAAGTATTTTCTTTTATTTTCTACTACTGTGAACGATATATTTAAAAAAATTTTCATCTCAAATTGCACATGGCTAGTATATAATAATAGTTCTAAGATTTTATGGATTCCTTGGGACCTTCTAAGTGGAGAGTCATGTCATCTGTGAATTGGAGAAATTTCTAATAACCTTTGAGAACTCCTTTTTATCCGTTTCCTTTTCATTTTGTTCTTTCTGTTTTTTTTGTTCCTCTGTTTCCTCAGTATCTATTTAAATTTATATATTGTGATTTTTGCAATATCTGTATGTCTTTTATTATTTTTTTCTGCTTTATTTCACTAAGAGTTTCAACCCACTGTTAAATAGGTATGGTTATAGTGGACCTTCCTGCCTCTTTCCTCATCTTGCCTGCGTGCATGCATGCTAAGTTACCTCAGTGGTGTCTGACTTTTTGGAACCCTATGGAATGTAGTCCACCAGACTCCTCTGTCCATGGGATTGTCCAGGCAAGAATACTGGAGCCATTTCCTTCTCCAGTGGATCTCCCAACCTAGTGACTGAATCCATGTCTCTTAGTCTCCTGCATTGGCAGATGGGTTCTTTACCACTAGCGGCACCTGGGAAGACCTTTCCTCATCTTTGTTGTTCAGTCACTCAGTCATGTCTGACTCTTTGCGACCTCACGGACTGCAGCATGCCAGGCTCTTCTGTCCTTCACTATGTCCTGGAGCTTGCTCAAACTCATGTCCATTGAGTCAGTTATGCCAGCCAACCATCTCATCCTCTGTCGTCCCCTTCTCGTCCTGCCTTCAATCTTTCCCAACATCAGGGTCTTTTCCTCATCTTGGGGGGAACTAATTGAGTCTTTAACCTTAAGAATGTTCTTAGTTATAGTGTTTTTTGTTTGTTTGTTTTTATATATGGTCTTTATCAAGTTGACAAAGTTCTCTCTTATTTCTGTTTTGCTGAAAGTTACTATCATGAATGGACAAGTCAACAATTCTGTCAAATACTTTCTCTGCACCAATATAATCATGTGGTTTTTCTTTAGTTATTATGGTAGATTTCATTGTGTTAAATCAGCCTTGCAATACCAGGAAAAGCACCACTTGATTACAATGTATAATTCTCTTTATTGTTAGATTCAATTCCCTAATACTTTGTTGAGGAGTTTTATGTTTAAGTTCATGAGAGATAGTGGCTGTAGTTTTCTTTTCTTGATCTGTCAGTTTTGGTATCAGGGTAATGTTAGCCTCACAAAATGAGAAGTGTTCACTCCTCTCATATTCTCTGTGAGGGATTGTATAGTACTAGTATTGTTTCTTCTTAAAAATGGAGTTTACCAGTGAACTCACCTGGGTCTGTAGAATTCTTCTTTGGAATGTTTTTTACAAGTTCAATTTCTTCAACAAGTTTATGTGGTATGCTAAATTATGGCCTCCTCTATCTATGTCCTAGTTCCCAGAACATGTAACTATGTTACCTTACTGGCAAAAGGGACCTTGCAAACGTGATCAAGTTAAAGATCTAGAGATGGGAAGATTATTTGGATTATCTGAGTGGGCCCAGAAAAAGTACTTGAAAGAGTCCTTAAGAAAGGGAGGCAAGAAGGTCAGAGGAGGAAGTAGGAGATGTGGCAATGGAAGCAAGATGCTATACTGCTGATTTTGAAGATGGAGAAAAGGCAGGTAATACAGCTCCATTAGGTGGACAAGACAAGGGAACTGATTCTCCTCTTGAGCCTCCAAAATGAAAGAGTCCTGCTGAATTTAGCCCAGTGAAATTGGTTGCAGACTTTTATTCTATGTGCACATGTTCAGTCACTAAATTGTGTCAGACTCTTTGCAACACCATGGACTGAAGCACACCAGGCTTCCCTGTCCTTCACTATTTCCCAGAGTTTGCTCAAAATTCATGTTCATTGAGTTGGTGGTGCTATCTAACCATCTTATCCTCTGCCTCCCTCTTCTCCTTTTGCCATCAATTTATTCTATGTGTACTTAAAGACAATGTGTATTCTGCTGTTGTTGGGTGGAGCATTCTATAAATGTCAATTACAGCCAATTGGTTGATGGTAGTGGTCAGATATTGGAGAAGGCAATGGCACCCCACTCCAGTACTCTTGCCTGGAAAATGCCGTGGGTGGAGGAGCCTGGTAGGCTGCAGTCCATGGGGTCGCTAAGAGTCAGACACGACTGAGTGACTTCACTTTCACTTTTCACTTCATGCATTGGGGAAGGAAATGGCAACCCACTCCAGTGTTCTTGCCTGGAGAATCCCAGGGACGGGGGAGCCTGGTGGGCTGCCGTCTATGGGGTCGCACAGAGTCGGACACGACTGAAGCCACTTAGCAGCAGCAGCAGCAGCAGCAGTGTTCAGATATACTATATCCTTGCTCATTTTCTGTCTATTGGTTCTATCTGTACACAGACAGGAGTATTGACACCCCCAACTGTAATCGTGGACATGTTTATTTCTCCTTTCAGTTCTGTCATTTTTTGCCTCATGTGTTTAAAAAGCTGTGGTAATTGATGCACACATTGCTAAAAATTGTGTGGTAGGCAGTCCCTAAGAAGGCACATCCAAATGAATGCACCTCTTGATGTTCATGCCTTTGTGTAATACCCTCCCACCAAGGAGGGGCAGGACCTGGGACTTGCTTCTAATGGGTAGAATATGGTGAGGGTTATAGATATCATTCTCTTGATTTTTATGATACATAGCAAAGATGATGAAACATCACTCCCATAAGATTCCCTCCTAGCAAACGAGTGAGAGATTATCTTGTTGGGTTGAGGAAGTAAGAAGCCATGTTGAGGAAACCCACATGATCAGGAGCCTCAGTTAGCCTCTAGGAACTGCATATGGCCTCTTATGTTTGACGGTGGCTTCCAATGGGCAGTCAACAAAAAGCCAGGGCCCTAGTTAATCTAGTCAGTCATACTGCTGCAAGGAAATGATTTCTTCCCCAAATCCGGGTGAGTTTGGAAATGGATTTTCCCCTAGTTAAGCTTCTGATGAGACTGCATCCTTAGCTGAGACCTAGATGTAGATACCTGAAGCAGAGAGAACGTAATTGAGCTATGCCCTGACTTCTGATCTATGGAAACTGTGAGGTAACAGATGCATGTTGTTTTAAGCCACTCAGTTTGTCGGTAATTTGTTACACAGCAATGGAAAACGAATACAGATTGCAATGTCTTCTTGGTGGATAGATCAGTTATTATCAGGGAATGTTCTTTTTCTTCCTAGCAATTTTCTTTGCTGAGAAGTCTAAGGCTGATACCAATAAAGCCATCCCAGCTCTCTATTATTCGTGTTTACATGGTATATATGTTTCGATCCTTTTACTTTAAACCTACCTATGTCGGGGTATTTGAAGTGAATTTTTTCCTTGTTCTTTTTTTTTGTTTGTTTGTTTGAATGACAAAGTCAGGTTTATTGCCCTGGGTTAAACCAGTGGACAGGATGTGGTGAAAAGGAGGGTGGACATGGAAAGTGGCTGAAGGCATCCTCCTGCCCTTGGCCTGTGTGGGGTCGTCGGCACCCTGGGGAGCTCACCAGTATACTTTGGACCTACTGATCACCTGCTCATGGGCCAGGCCCCCATTAAAGTTCAAGGCGCAACTCAAGGCTCTCCAGGGTGAGGCCCCGCCTCCCTATGGAGTTACCTGCACAGGTCTGAGCAAAGAGGAGGGGGCTGCGGTGATGGCTTCTTCTGGGGCAGCATTCTAAGGAAGGTGTCTTGGTGGAGGAGCAAGTTGCTGCCTTCTTAGTGAGGGTCTTCAACAGTGCTAGCTTCTTGGGCAGCCTGCTGCTGGCTTTCATCACGGCATCTGATGCTCTTTTGGCTTCCAACCTCCAGCTTTTTCTCAAGCTTTTGCTTCTGCACAATTGTGCCTTCTTGGGTGTGATAAACCAGCAGCCCTTCCCCGGCTCCCAGTTCTGCTCCAAGGCCGCTCTTTGCTGGCTTCTGTGCTTGAAGTGATTTCTAGGTACTTATTTTAGGGTCCTGGTTTTTTTTTACCTATTTTGTTATAATGATTATGACACTCTTAATTGATTTGTTTAGACCATTTACATTTAATATAGTTATTGATATGTTTGGATTTACGTCTGCCCTTTTATTATTTGTTTTCTTTTGTTCTGTTTTTTTTCTCCTCCATTTCCCCTTCCCTGCCTCTTTTTGGGTTTCTTTGAACACTTTTTAGTATTCCATTTAGTCCATCTATTGTTTTACATATTTTTAATCTCTTTGTATATTCTAGGGATACAACATACATACTTAAGTTTTTACAACCTACCCAGAATCAATATTTTACCAATTCAAGTGGAATATATAAACCATACTAACATATAGTATGTCATCCTCCCACTCCTTTATCTTATGGCTGTTTGTGTATTACATCTACATACATTAAAAATCCCATTAGATCATGTTATCCTTTTTGTTTCAAATGAATGAGCCTGTTTTAAAGAGCAGAGGAGCTTCTCTTAGCCATCTTTTTATAGCAGGTTGGCTGGCAGTGGATTTTCTGTTTTCCTTCTTCAGAGACTGTCTTTATTTCACTGTATTCCTGAAAGCTAGTTTTGCTGGATATATTATTTGGGGTGGATGGTTCTTTTAGCACTTTAAAAATGTTGTACACTTCTTTATGAGTGTGTTGGTTTCTGATGAGAAATCCATCAGTTCAGTACAGTTCATTTGCTAATTCATGTCCAACTCTTTGTGACCCCATGGACTGCAGTATGTCAGGCTTCCCTGTATATCACCAACTCCTGGAGCTTGCTCAACTCTTGTCCATCGACATGTACCATGTACATTGGTACCGTGTACCAATCCCTGGTACTCTGCAGTATCTTGGAGATCCCCTTTTCAATTCTTTGGAAAAAAATCTGAGTTTTTATTTACTTTTCTCTGCTGTTCACTTTCTGCAACTTTACCCAAGCAGTAGGATGGTTGGTGATGTCACCAACCATCTCATCCTCTGTAGTCCCCTTCTCCTCCTGCCTTCAATCTTTCCCAGCATTAGGATCTTTTCCAATGAGTCAGTTCTTGGCATCAGGTGGCCAAATATTGGAGTTTCTTGGCATCAGGTGGCCAAAGTATTGGAGCTTCAGCTTTAGCATCAGTCCTACCAGTGAATATTCAGGACTGATTTCCTTTAGGATTGACTGGTTTGATCTCCTTGCAGTCCAAGGGACTCTCATAGTCATTTGAATTGTCATTATTCTAAATGTAATGTATAGGTGTTTTTCTTTCTGGCTTACTTCACTCTGTATAATCGGNCTCAATGGACGTGAGTCTGAGTGAACTCCGGGAGTTGGTGATGGACAGGGAGGCCTGGCATACTGGGATTCATGGGGTCGCAAAGAGTCGGACACGACTGTGTGACTGAACTGAACTGAAGACAGTACTTTGGAGAAAATAAGATTGAACTCTTATTCGATTGCTGCTTCTGTGATGATTGCAATGTTGGTGAACTTTTGAGATGTAGCAATCCTAGCCACAAAGCTTGTTCTGTAGATATCTGCTCTTGAAATAAATTAATTTCATAAGGAATCTATACATGTATTCTTAGTTTTCTAAGATAAGACATAGGAAATCAGGTCCTCTAGAACACCAGCTACATGAAATGCTCATCTTCTCTTCCACCCACACTTACCCAGGACTTAGCTTTGCCTGTTTTCCCATCTTTGCTCATTTACCAGTCTTAATACCCATATCCTTCACGTTTTATTACCTTTATTTACATATTCAGTCTTGGCACTTGGCAGTGAATCAGGAGCCAGATGACAGAACTATTTACTCTTGGTACAAAGGTCCTGTAGAAAATACCCACACAATTATCCCCTAAGTCTCCTCATCACCAGCACCATTAACATCATCATCAAGACACCACTTAACTCCCCTCATGGCTCCACCTCCATGCATCCCCCTTCCCAGATTCCCTTTTCTGTTTTCTTTTTCCTAGAAGAGTGTTTCTTAATTTTTACCAGAAGCCAAGATTAAAATTAAAATAAAACATAGCAGAAGAAAAATGGAACTAGTTTCATGGAAGCTCATTCTGTAAATCTAATTTCCTTTGTGAGGCCTTTAAAAATGATATTTGTTTATTCATGAATATCTTGCCATATTCCAAGAAGGATTAGGGGTGACTCAGGAGATGCATTTAAAACATGATAACAAATAAATACACTGAAAAAACATGAAGAAAGGAAAATAAATTGGATCAAGACCTATATCACATAGATCTGAAATTGTTTTAGAATAAACCTTAATTTTGGCCTTGATTTTCCTAGTAAATCAAAAAAAGAAGGAAGCCTTCCTTTAAATAGTTTAGGCTGCAAAGGCTATTTGAATAAAGTGATACAGCTTTAAGGGCAACCCTAATTTCAAATAAAATGACATTTAATAAATATCTGTACTTGAGAGGAAAAAAATTCAAAATTCCTTGGATATTTGTTTAAAATTTCATTAAATTTCCAAGGGGCTTTACTGATTGCTGGTTCAGTGGTAAAGAATTCACCTGCAAGTGCAGGGAACACCAGAGAAGTGGGTTTGATCCCTGAGTCAAGAAGATGCCCTGGAAGGCAGGGCA
This sequence comes from Aepyceros melampus, assembly GCA_006408695.1. Classification (NCBI taxonomy): domain Eukaryota; kingdom Metazoa; phylum Chordata; class Mammalia; order Artiodactyla; family Bovidae; genus Aepyceros; species Aepyceros melampus. Next base: position 19,749 of record SJXQ01007988.1, on the reverse strand, counting down.
ACCCACTCTAATATTCTTGCTGGGAGAATCTTGTAGATAGAGGAGCCTGGTGGGCTGCAGTCCAAAAGGGACTGGGCGTGCACGTACGAAAATTTCCAAAATTTCTTCTCTGCCAAAAAGGTCTTTTTAAATTAACAAAATTACACTGAACATGTTGATTATCATCTAAGCAACCTTTTAAGAGTAACACGTAGCTGGAACTGTGTGTCATGTAAGCTACAATTCCTGCCCTACAGGATGTCACAGTCCAATTGGGAAGGCAGGTATGTACACATATTTCTAGCAGAGCAAGAGCATCCTAATGGAAGGATATACAAAGTTGCTCAATGTGGTAGATACATCCTGGACTGTAAAGAATCTCAGAGACGGGGGTTCCAGTCTTGACTCACCCACTTCTCTGTGGCTAGATATAGCTAAGACTCCATTCTCTTTCCCAAGACATGGTTATTATAATACCTATAACACAGGTTTGTGTTGAACATCTTAACTTCTTTTAGCTCTTAACATAATTAGCCCCATCCCAGGAAAGCTCTTCTTAACCCTTCCAACCTGTCACTTACTTTCCCCATAAGACACGTTCATAGTACTGTCTATTCCCTCCTTTTTAGCACAATCACACTGTAACCTTATGTTTACATCTGTGATTCTTTATATAATGCGTGTCCCAGGTACCTAGTCCAGTTTCTGGAACTAGTAGATGCTTGATGAATGAACACTTGAATAAATGAATGAATATATCCATGAATAGAGATTAAGAGATGTAACCTAGCAGACACTTAGCTCAGTGTCTGACCTCTTGGATGATGCCATATTCTTGGCTAGGAAACTTCTTCCACTGTTCCCAGCAGAATATATAATTATCAATAGTTCTTTAGCTGTGTGTCTAGAAATTCACTAGATAGGGTTATGACTGTAACCGAGACTAATTTTCATTCCACTTTATATCTTGTTATGTTGATAAAGTTGAGTTCCATTGCTTTCCACTGGTAGATAAATGAGTTTACTTATTTTTATTGGATTATTGTTGTTTTACAATGTTGTGCTAATTTCTGCTGTACTGCAAAGTCAATCAGCCACACATATACATTTATCTCCTCTTCCTTGGATGTTTTTCCTTTTAGGTCACCACATAGCATTGAGTAGCGTTGCTTTTGCTGCATATCAGTTCTCATTAGTTACCTATTTTGCGTAAGCATCTGTGCTCAGTCGGGACCAACTCTTTGTGATTCCATGCACTATACCCTGCCAGGCTCCTCTGTCCATAGAATTTTCTAGACAAGAAATACTGGAGTGAGTTGCTGTTTCCTTCTCCAAGGAGTCTTCCCGACTGAGGGATTCCCTTGAGTTTCCTGCATGGGCAAGCATATTCTTTACCACTTGTGCTACCTGGCATAGTGGAAAGTAGTTATCTATTTTAGGGAAATGAGTTTAACTCTTGGTATTAGGGTTAGGCAATCAAATCAGAAAAAACTTTCAAACTTCGTACCTTGAATCATAGTTAATGTTTAATAGTTACTTCCAAGATCTAAGTCACAATATCAAAAAGAGCCTTTTTCTTTTAGGTCTTCTAACACAGTAATGAATAAACTAAACTGCATATTCCCCATACGAATATGTGCTCAATTGCTCAGGTGTGTGTGCTCAGTTGCCCAGACTTGTCCAGCTCTTTGCAACCCCATGCACTGTAGCCCACCAGGTCTTGTGTACATGGGATTATCCCAGCAAGAATACTGGAGTGGGTTGTCATTTCCTGCTCCAAGGGATCTTCCCCACCGGGGGACTGAACCTGTATCTCTGTGTCTCTTGCATTGGCAGGCAGAATCTTTACCACTGAGCCACCTGGGGAACCTCTTTATTCCCCATATGTTGAATAAATGGCCCCAAATAGGAATATGTGTCTGATGAGAGCAGTTTTAATTTCAGGATGACAGCGGAAACATCCAGGCATATAATACAAAAATCCTCTTCATTCTTTGCCCTCATAAATAATTATCTAATTAATGTCTGACCTAACCTGTAAGTTTGATGAGTGGTCACTGATTTTTCTTTCCTGGCATAGTACCTGTATCTCTGTGTCTCTTGCATTGGCAGGCAGAATCTTTACCACTGAGCCACCTGGGGAACCTCTTTATTCCCCATATGTTGAATAAATGGCCCCAAATAGGAATATGTGTCTGATGAGAGCAGTTTTAATTTCAGGATGACAGCGGAAACATCCAGGCATATAATACAAAAATCCTCTTCATTCTTTGCCCTCATAAATAATTATCTAATTAATGTCTGACCTAACCTGTAAGTTTGATGAGTGGTCACTGATTTTTCTTTCCTGGCATAGTATATGTTCAGTTCAGTTCAGTCACTCAGTCGTGTCCGACTATTTGTGACCCCGTGAATCGCAGCATGCCAGGCCTCCTTGTCCATCACCAACTCCCAGAGTTCACTCAAACTCATGTCCATCGAGTTGGTAATGCCATCCAGCCATCTCATCCTCTGTCGTCCCCTTCTGCTCCTGTTCCCAATCCCTCCCATCATCAGAGTCTTTTCCCATGAGTCAACTGTTCCCATGAGGTGGCCAAAGTACCAGAGTTTCCGCTTTAGCATCATTCCTTCCAAAGATATCCCAGGGCTGATCTTCAGAATGGACTCGTTGGATCTCTTTGCAGTCCAAGGGACTCTCAAGAGTCTTCTCCAACACCACACTTCAAAAGCATCAATTCTTCGGTGCTCAGCTTTCTTCACAGTCCAACTCTCACATCCATACATGACCACTGGAAAAACCATAGCCTTGACTAGATGGACCTTTGCTGGCAAAGTAATGTCTCTGCTTTTGAATATGCTAGCTAGGTTGGTCATAACTTTCCTTCCAAGGAGTAAGTGTCTTTTAATTTCATGGCTGCAATCACCATCTGCAGTGATTTTGGAGCCCCCAAAACTAAAGTCAGCCACTGTTTCCAGTGTTTCCCCATCTATTTGCCATGAAGTGATGGGACCAGATCCATGATCTTCGTTTTCTGAATGTTGAGCTTTAAGCCAACTTTTTCACTCCCCTCTTTCACTTTCATCAAGAGGCTTTTTAGTTCCTCTTCACTTTCTGCCATAAGGGTGGTGTCATCTGCTTATCTGAGGTTATTGATATTTCTCCTGGCAATCTTGATTCCAACTTGTGCTTCTTCCAGCCCAGCGTTTCTCATGGTATACTCTGCATAGAGGTTAAATAAGCAGGGTGACAATATACAGCCTTGATGTACTCCTTTTCCTATTTGGGACCAGTCTGTTGTTCCATGTCCAGTTCTAACTGGTGCTTCCTGACCTGCATATAGGTTTCTCAAGAGGCAAGTGAGGTTGTCTGGTATTTCCATCTCTTTCAGAATTTTCCACAGTTTACTGTGATCCACACAGGCAAAGGCTTTGGCATAGTCAATAAAGCAGAAAGAAATTTTTTTCTGGAACTCTCTTGCTTTTTCCATGATCCAGTGGATGTTGGCAATTTGATCTCTGGTTCCTCTGCCTTTTCTAAAACCCGCTTGAACATCAGGAAGTTCACAGTTCACGTATTGCTGAAGCCTGGCTTGGAGAATTTTGAGCATTACTTTACTAGCATGTGAGATGAGTGCAATGGTGCAGTAGTTTGAGCATTCTTTGGCATTGCCTTTCTTTGGGATTGGAATGAAAACTGACCTTTTCCAGTCCTGTGGCCACTACTGAGTTTTCCAAATTTGCTGGCATATATAGTATATATGTAGTTTATAGTATAGTATATGTACTATATACATGTATATGTAGTATAGCATAGGTACTCAGCAAATATTTATTTAACAAAAGAATGTATGAATGAATGATTAAATAAATGAAAATGGATGTACAACCTCAAGCAATGCTCCGTTACATTTAGGGGAGGAAGCTTATCTGATCAACAGGATCTCAGCATTACCCATTCATTTTTGGAAAAACCTCACCTTCAGTCACTAGTTTGAATTTTGTAGGCTATTAAACTTGGTTGTTACCTGGAGTCAATGTTCACCACACAAAAGACCAAGAATACACTTATAGACAACACTATTGGGAATACTTCTCATTACAATGAGAGAGTATAGGGCATCGCAACAAGAAAGTGCTGGGAGTGACTTGTAAGATCTGAGCTTATGCCAGGTGATCTGAAGAAGGATGCAAGGAGGAGAGAGCTCACTCTGGATTGAGTGCTGTCAGAATATGGGATCAATTCTATGGCTGGATATTTTAATGAATTGTAAGTAGAAAAAAAAGAAGAGAGGGATACTAAATCTGTCGTTGGTAAATAAGCAATAATCATTCATGTTGTCTGGGCAAGGAGATAGTTGATATTTTGTGACATGGATCATGCTCACATTTTGTCATGTTCAGACATTATTACAGAGTAGTTTTGTTTTTGCCTGATCTATCATGGCTCCAGAGTACCCTGGTCTGATGCTGATGTTCTATGAAATTATTGGGGTTTATTAGGAGAACACCAAGACCTCGCTGTGAATGCTGGGCCAGCTGCCAGGTGTTACGGACTTCTTCTCACTAGAAAAGTGACATAAATAACTATTACCATCTATTTGATTTAGGTTGAATTGATTTCTTAGTTTCCTTAGCAAAGTCTAGTAATTAAAAATTAGTCAGAAATGGGTTTCTTTCACAGGGGAGGAGAAGGGTGTGTTTTGAAATGGGAAGAAGGCAGAAAGGAATGTCTCATTAGAACAAACTTTGGGGGTGGGAGATTCAAAGACACATGAAACATAAGAAGACAAAAAATAAATCAGAACCTTTACTGTGTGTTTTGAATTCTTGAGATTGAATTTTAGAAACAGGATTTTGTTAAACGATAACAAATAAAAAACTGAAATGTAAGTTTTTCACAAAGTTATGCAACACTGTTACTGAAATACATAAGAAAGCGGTGTAAATGACAACATGGGACTGCATTTCCTACACAAGATGCTGTAGTCAGTCCTAGTTCATAGGTAAGATTTCACTTTTATTTTAAAATATCGCTTTAAAAATACTTGGGCTTCACCGGTAGCTCAGACAGTAAAGAATCTGCCTACAATGCAGGAGATCTGGGTTTGATCCCTGGGTTGAGAAGACCCCCTGGAGAAGGGCACAGCAACCCACTGCAGTATTCTTGTGTGGAGAATTCCACGGACAGAAGAGCCTGGCAGGCTACAGTCCATGGGGTCACAAAGAGTCAGCCATTCCTGAACGACTAACACTTACCCTTTCTTTAAAGGTGCTTACATTTCTGTCATTCTTATTGCTTTCTGATAGGTAAATAAGTACCACTAAAAACAGATCTTTATTCTTAGATATTACAATGCTCAAGAATTTATGTATTTAAGCATATTTAAAATCTTTCTTTGTAGAAGATCAATCAAGCAACTGAAAGATTATATCTCTATTCTTTACATAGTTTTTTTTATCATTCATCATATCCTGTCAGTGATGTTAGCTGTTTTTGGCTGGTTCCCAAGACCTTTTACAGGCTTTCATCTTTAGAAACTCAATTGCTTCCTGTATGGGTAAACTCCGGAACATAAAACCTGCCCTTCCACTCATTTGGAGGTGAAACTTATGTCAGAGCTTATGCATGCCTTTTTGCTGAAGACATGATTATCCTTCTAGCTTCTCATACATAAAAGTTCCCGACTCTCCCATCATCTTCATCAAAGGGCATATGCCATGTAAAGAGCTCTAAGTACACCATTAGTTTTATTTTACTCTCTGAAGTTTCTTTCATGTACATGTGTGGTCCTCTCCTTTCCACAGCTTTAGCACAGTATTTATCTTTTTTACTTGAGGGAAGACATACACATATATACCCACATTTGAGGTATACTACTGAGGTTGATTCTTTGCAAAGACACAAAAAGCATACCATTAAAAGCAAAACACCGCTCAGAGATGTCCCTGAGCTTTCATCAGCACAACCATAACCAAGTGGAGATTTGTTCATTTTCTGCTTAATTAAAACTTTCCTCAGTTTGGTTCTCCACATTTGACTATAATAATTAGACAATGGCAACATCTTTGCTTCACTACATGCTAGACAGGCCTGCCAGATTTAAGACAAACATACTGGTCCTTCCTAAACTTCTTCTATCACCAATTTGTTTCGGTAGAACACTAAGTATGCCTGTTTAGAGTTGAGATAATTATCACATAGCTTAAATAAAATGCCAGCATAGAAGTAATTTACATCCCTGTTGTTTTGGGCCCATGTAATTCACAGTCAATCAATTCTCCGACTCATTAAATTGCTGACTCTGTTTAAAATATGACTGTGCTGATAGTGCAAGACAGTAGTTTGGTGCAGTAAAGGGTAACTGAATAGCTGAACAGTTTCTTTGACAGCAATTTTTATTAACTCCCAGTAATTTAAATCACAATTCATATTGCAAATGTATACATATAGAAGGGACATGACATTTAAAAGTTGGATTAAAAAAATCAGATATGAACTGATGTGAATACCTTGGTGAACAAACTATTATTTATGGAGCTGTCATATTTTAATATTGCTCCCAATTGCTTCTGGGATTTTTTTAACTATGTAATTAATAGTTTTTGTTGGAATTTCTTATAAGCAAAACCAACATTGTGTATGTTGTGTTAATCACAAAAACAACATTGTGTTAGTCCCTCAGTTGTGTCCGACTCATTGCAATCCCATGGAATTCTCCAGGTAAGAATACTGTAGGGGGAGCCATTCCCTTCTTCAGGAGATCTTCTGGACCCAGGGATAGAATCCAGGTCTCCAGCATTGCCGGCAGATTCTTTACCATTTGAGCCACCAGGAAAGCCCAAAAATAATGTGAGAAACTGCTAAATAAAAAATATGAATTAAAAATATATAGATAATACCAAAAGTAGAAGTTGGAACCCATTTTTCATCTATTTTTCTTCCCTAATAATCATTCTACACAAGCTTGTGCAAACTGAAGGGGATAAAAGCAGAAAAGAATTCTTACTTGTTCAAGTTTTTACAAGGCCAGTATAATCTTTGCCTTTGTAATTTCCTCTGAAAAGTCTGGGGTTCCCTTAAGCAGTGTTAGACTGAAAGCATCCGGATAGGATTTAAAGCTTGGTTCCAGATTGTCTGGAGATACGGTTCACCACATTGCACGTGGGTCACGCATGTTCCTTTTTCTGTCAATATGGTACACACATCCTACCCAGTACCTCTCTTTTTTAGGATAAAACATTTCCAAAGTTCCAAATTGCAATGTTGACTTTCATAAACTTGGTTTTTCAGCTTCTATCTAAAAAGTCTAGAAATTACTCTGAAACCCATTTAAGTACAAGCAGTTCTACAGTGTTCAGAAGTTATTGGATACACAACATACTGGCGGTCCAGCTTATTCCAAGAAAATCACAAAGATTACTTTCAAATGGCTCAATATGTGTTTCATAGAGTACCTGGAAGACAAAGAAGAAACTGAAAACCTAAAACATCAAAAACCATAACCGCCAAATGACTCACTGCTAAGATCTTAGATAATTGGCATTAATGATAGAGGAATCAGACCGAGGGAAAACCTCCTCAGGGGACAAGTCACAGCAACAATGTATTTACTGTATGCCTGCTATGGTTCTCAGACTTCCCTTTTCCTAATCACTTAATCTTCAAAACAATCCTGTAAGTTTGGTTACTACTATTTTTCCTGTTTTTCAGTTGAAGGAAACAGAAACAGAGAAGTTAAGTGAGTCACATAAGGTTAGACACGTTGGAGCTGGCAGCTAAACCAAGAACATCTATATTCTTAATTAAGATAACATGCTACTTCTTGGTATATCACAGTTTTGTTTTACACAAAAGGGGTCACCTAATAAAAGTACATAAATACCTCACAACTCTCCTAATATACATATCCATTACTTTAAGACTCAGAACATTTGATAGTGAAGAACTGGGCAACCATCACTGTCTATCCCTGGGTGCGTCTCCATGGCAGATCATCCTGTCAGCAACTTTCTGCTGCTAAGTCGCTTCAGTTGTGTCCGACTCTGTGCGATCCCATAGACGGCAGCCCATCAGGCTTCCCCGTCCCTGGGATTCTCCAGGCAAGAACACTAGAGTGAGTTGCCATTTCCTTCTCCAATGCATGAAAGTGAAAAGTGAAAGTGAAGTCCCTCAGTCGTGTCTGACACTCGGCGACCCCATGGACTGCAGCCTACCAGGCTCCTCCGTCCATGGGATTTTCCAGGCAAGAGTACTAGAGTCGGGTGCCATTGCCTTCTTTCTATGTGTATACACATCTTTTTATGTGTATACAAATTACAGACAACCCAGGGATAGCTGAGAAGAAAGAGCGGGGAGGTATAGGCTCGTTACATGGTGACACCTCAGTCCAGGAGAAGTAGAGAAAGAAAACTGAAGCCTGTGAGGCATGGTGGGGGGTGGGGGTGGAGGGGGAGACTGCTGAAAAGAGAAGGGAATAGTAACCAGAAGATTCAGAATAAGATCTTGTCTTTGAAAATGATTGTCTGTAGCCCTAAGGGGAAAATGTCTGTAAACATCTGCAACCTAACAAAACAGCAAGGGAAAATATGTATTTTACTAAGCAAGGACTGACAATTATTAAAAAGAAAACAGGTTGAGATTAAAAAAAAAAAATCTAAGTAAAGTATAAAAGAAACTGAAGGGGACTTGGCTGGTGGTCCAGTAGTTGAGAATCCGCCTGCCAATTTGGGGGACACAGGTTGGATTCCTGGTCCAGGAAGACCACTCATGCTGCAGGACATTAAGCCGATGTGCTGTAACTGCTGAGTCCACACTCTAGAGCCTGTGCTCAAAATGAGAAGCTCATCGTGGCCAGAGAAAGCCTGCAATGCAGCAACAAAGACCCAGCACAGCCAAAGCCAAACTAACTAATTAATTTAAAATATAAATAAAATAAACTGTCTTCTTTACAAAAAAATTGAATAAGTAATCAATGCAAATGTACTAAATATAAACATGGTAGAGTAATAGCTCATTATCCCCAGCACCTCCACATCAGTGAAAGCATTAAAGAGCTGCTATCCATAGACAAAACTAAGAAACCCGCATAGATGAAGAGGAGGACAAAAAATTAAGAAAATTAGAGAAAATTTTCTAAGGAGAAAACATTCCTGTGGGGAATGATTACATACAAGATCAAGTAGACTGATGGTTAAAAAAGGAACTGTGAGCAACGATTTGGGTAGGGTTGAAAGTGAAAGTGAAAGCCACTCAGTCGTGTTCGGCTCTTTGCGACTCCATGGACTATACAGTCCTTGGAATTCTCCAGGCCAGAATACTGGAATGCATAGCCATTTCCTTCTCCAGGAGATCTTCCCAACACAGGGATTGAGCCCAGGTCTTCCGCATTGCGGGCAGATTCTTTACCAACTGAGCCACCAGGGAAACCAACAAATACTGGTGAAGCTTCTGCAACTAGTAATAATGAGGACCAGTTACCACCCCCAGGTCAGAAAGGGTGAGGGAGCAGCAAGCAATGAACCCTGGAGAAGGCAGAAAAAAGAAGGCCTGCAGAAGTTGTGATCAGAGCTAGACTCAGCCTTGACCCAGTGGGGAACAAGCTAAGGAAATAAACATCCAACATTTCCTGCCCCTTGATCTTCTGAAGATATCTCTCACTGGCCAGTGACAACTGGAAGGTAGAGGGCCAGGAAAATCAGTTATACAATATAAAGATCAGGTTCCCAGAGCATAGAACATAGTAGAAAAGATGGAGACAATCTGTGGGACAAATGGAAAATATCCAACCCAGTGAACTATATAAAGGGGAAGGGCAGAAAGCTAGCGTACGTGTGCTGTGCTTAGTCACTCAGTCGTGTTCAGCTCTTTACGACCCCATGGACTGTAGCCCACCAGGCTCCTCTGTCCACAGGATTTTCCAGGTAAGAATACTGGAATGGGTAGCCATTCCCTTCTCCAGGGGGTCTTTCTGACCCAGGGATCAAACCTGTGTGTCCTGTATTGCAAATTCTTTACCACCTGAGCCACTAGGGAAGCCCAGCATATGTGAAATTGTGTGTTTAAAAAAATAATAATAATAATGGAATAGGAAAAACAATGAAAAAAATCATAAAGGAAAGTTTTCCTTAGGAAGCTCTGCATTGAATGGGAACACTGTGCTCTAGATAATGAAAACGATTTATGTCTAAATGTATCTTGAGTGAAGTAAAAGAATAAAACCATATAGAGTTCAAGGAAAAAAAGGAAAGAAAAATAAGCCAGTTTCAGTAAGCATAATAGAATGCCAAAGCAACAATAACAATAATAACAGACCTAAAAGGTTTTGAAAGGAAACAATTTTAAGTCAAGAATCTCATACAGTGTCAAATTTTCCTTTATGTGTAAAGAAATCAGAAATGCACAGATATGAGTAGGCACAGAAAATGTAGTATCTATGTTTCTTTCTTAAAAAACATTTCTTAAATATATACCACGAGAGAAAAAATAAAGTGAATAGCTTAAGAGATCGTGTTATAAACTGGAGCTGGTTGTCAAAATTAAAGCATTAAACACACACACACAACACATCTATAAGTTTAGCTACAAAGCAAAATGTAAATGTCAAAATATTATCAAAATATGTAAAGGAATTGGAAGGTAAACATTAATACCATAAAAATAATGATATGGATTCCAAATCTAAAAATGTTATCATGTATTCCAAATCTAACCTTGTATAAACAAATAGGAAAAAAGAATAGAAACACTGCTAAATTTCTTATCTCACATAAGAGAATTTGTTCTTCACTCTGACATTAAATAATAGTAGGAATTATAATAATAATCCACCCTGAGTACTTACTCTATGTCAGGAATTGCTGTGAACTATTTACATGAATTAATTCACTTCAAATCTGAAATAACTCTATTAGGTGTATGCTATTAATATCCTCATTTTATAGATGAGAGGACTGAGGTTAGGTAACTTGCCCAATGTAAATCAACTAGGTTTTAAGCCTGCCTTTTTAATCACTATCTTACTATGCATGTTCAACATTAGGAAATTGAATGAGCCAAGAAACAAAGCGTCTGAAAATAAAATACCTGTCCTTTTACTGTTATAAAAGCATATGTGTTGATGTAAAGATATTTATTTTTAAGCACATGTATAAAACCTTATTACTAAATAGTAGAATCTGCTTTTGCCTTCATAGCATACTTGTCAAAGTGCTGTCTATAATGCCAAATGATTACAGTAGATTAAGCCATGTCTCAGTCCTCAGCCTTTCAATACAAGCTCCAATAAATTCCCTCTTTTAAGTCATATAGCATTGAGCATCCTGTCATTTGCGATTGAAGGAATCCTAATTTTTATTAAGTTTCAAACTATGTATCATTTTTTAAACAAAGATACTTATATGCGTATATACATAGTGATTAAAGTCAGTGGTTGTTATTCATCATTATTAATAACAGTTATATTTGGATAGCAGGATTGAATGACTTTTAAAATCTGTATTTCTAATGTTTCCCTTGACAGATCTGTTATTATTGTGTAATAAAGGAAAAATAAATTCTTGAAACAACAAGATACTTATGTTTAGATATCACTTCTCTCACACAAATTTTTTATACTTCTTGCAAATCAGGCAGTTTTTCTCTCATGAAGGTACACATATTACTGAATGGAAGATGCCAGCATTTACGAAAAACAAATGACAGTCTGGAGGTTTCTGACCATGCATCTCCTCAGAGAGACGGCAAGAAGAAGCTGCAAGTTAAACTAGATTTCTTCTTAAGATTAATTTCTTGCCAGTTTCAGTACTTGAATGAAGGATAATTTCTCTAAATTTTATAACATGGAAAGCACAAGATTATTTTATTAGGAAAAAAATATTTAAACTACTCATTACTATTTAAGCACAATTGCCTAGGATAAAAAATGTACTGATGCTTCTATTCCATGTCCAGATTGGCCAACCTGGTCTCTGGCCAAATAAGAAAAAGAGAGGAGTTAACTGTTTTTTTTTTTTTTGTCATTAGAAAATATTTATTATATTTCTATATTTCACTGTACTTTTCAATATAACAAAAATAAATATATTAAAAATAATAGTCCATGAACATCTACTAGGTGCCAAGTGCTTTACATACATTATTCCAACTCTTTAGACACTACGTATATATGCATATGGGCTTCCCAGCTGGCTCAGTGGTAAAGAATCCACCTGCCAGTACAGGAGATGCAGGTTAGATCCCTGGGTCCAAAAGATCCCCTGGAGTAGAAATGGCAACACATTTCAGTATTCTTACCTGGAAAATTCCATGGTCAGAGGAGCCTGATGGGCTATAGTCCATGGGGTCACAGAGTTGGACATGACTGAGCAAGCACGCATGTATACTTATATGTATTTGGGTTTTTTGCATTTATGTATTTGTGCGAATTTACATATCTAATGTATTGTGATGTTGGTATTTGAACTCAAAACTATTTAATTCTCAAGCAGCTTCAGATCTGCACTATCCTGCTTCTTATAGGAGCTTATGTTCTACATTTGAAAAATGCTGATATGTGTTTTTTAGTTATGAGAGATTCGAGAGAGAAATGACTGAAGTTAGTTGAATAATTTTTGAAACTCTTTCCTTTAACGCAGGTAGACCTCAAACTCCTTGCCATCAGCAGGGATCACAGGCTGAGGAAACAGGTTGGCTTCCTCCAAGTTTTACTTCACCATCTCCAGTTGACCACAAAAAATCAGAAGAACATTATAGGCATGCTGGTACAGAGGCTACTCTGAAGGTGCATGAACAGTAATAACGTTTGCTATATAACGAGTAAAATTAGAGACTTCTGATTTTTAATTAGGTCTTACATTTCCTCTTATGTGCAGAAAATGAAAAAAAAAAAAGAACACTTCTCTCATATCACGGTAATCTTATGTACTCTCATTTTCAGTCAAAATACTAAAAACCTATAAGAAAAGGTTAGAAAGTTAACTTTTTCTAGTTCATTCTCTAAGTTAATTTTCTGTAATTCTAGATTGCCTATAGCATATACTAAATAAATACTAAAATCTCTAAGTAAATGACCAACAAATGTCATTTGCACATTAAACTCAAAATTGGGCAAAGTAGTTCAGATAAAGTGATGAGAGAGGTGGGGTCAAGAAAATTTGATATTTATGAAAGACAGACCACGAGGAGATGGGTCAGAGCACCCATCTCAACAAATGTAATTTTAGAAACATGCCATAATTAAATTTAGGAATGAGAGTCTAGAATCTAAAGTGATGCCTATATTAAAAAGTAAATAAGCAAACCAAAAGAAACCCAAACAGAAAGACTATACCAGAGGCTAAGGTTAGATGATATCATCGTTTGTTTGCTTTGTTTTTTAACAAAAGGACTTTGCTTTTCTGGTAAAGGGATTATTTAGTTTGGATACTAGGCTGAGGATGTTTCTTTTCTGAGGAGTCAAGTTTCTCTTTCCAGATGGTTTCTCCTCCCTCAACTCAAAAAAAATTGCTTTTATGGTTATTGATTTTGATTAATGGATACTGTTATGGGAAATCATTTTCTCTCCCTTAAAGAACACAGACCCCTATGATTAGGACAAAGTTTAGGTTTAAAAGGTTTGTCCATCATTAACCAATTGGACTGAGGGGAACTATGCCTAGTTCTTTGCATGATTTGAGAGGATCTAGCCTCAGTAGTAGGATTTTCATGGTTAAAGTCTTTTAATTTCTTTTCATTATGTGGCTAGAATACAATGGCTAATGAAGGAAAAGCTCTTGATTGGGGGCCTAATTTTGATTCAGGCATATAATTAATGTTCCTGGGGTCAAGCTCTCGCCTAGTGGATGCCCCGTGGGCTTCCAATGGCTGAATCGAGGGAACTGAGCAGGGGGAAGCATCTTTGCAAGCCCAGCTGGGCTTCCCCGGTTACCCCTGCCTGGCTCAGCCAACCCCACTGCACCCCTAAGCCCTGCTGGTTATCTGTTATCAAGCGGAGCCAGAGGAAATTGATGGAGACAGTGCCAATATCAGTGCCCCTGAGGCTTTCCCCCTTTGCCAACCTTAGCTATAAAGAAACTGGTCTCATTCTCTGTTAAAGCAATTGATTTTTTTTCCCCCTCCCTCAGGCCAGTCCTACATTATGCTCCTTCCAGGGTCTGAGAGCTCTGTCTTTCACCAATGTTTCTTTTAGAACATTCATTTACAGAATCAAAGAAGGGCTCCCCTGAGTATCCTGTTATCTTGCTAGTTCTGACCTGAAATACAGCTGGAAAGTGCAGAGAGCTCTGTAAATAACAAACCTGACCTTCATCACTTAGTGCTTCCTGGAATGCTTCTTTTTCAAAATGACTCTAAGAAAATCAAGAGAGAGTGTTCACTTCCTGCCCACTTCTTCTCTGGGTACCTGTATTTAAATCCCCTCTGGCAATGTGTAAATGATATTTATGGTTTCTATTTTCCCTGTGGTGGATATACTTTGTAACTGGTGGTTCCTGTCTTGAATAAGTTACTCATTCCTTTGTTTAATCTGTACTTGTCTATTCAAGCAATTCATTCATTCATTCAATACTTACCTTATTATTTACTCATCTACTCCATGCTTCATGTGCCAGATGATGAAGTTTCTGTATGGAACCACACAGAGATGGTCCCTTTTCTTATGGACAGAGTAGTGAAGCAGAGAGTAAATGAAGAAACGTGTTGTGTGGTATTAGGGGAAAAGCACACAATGTTTTAAAACAGTACAGCCATTTAGATAGGGGGATCTGCAGAAGTGACCTCCAAGGTGACACAGCTGGGGGCTGGGACATGTCTCTCCACATGTCATGTCTGTGAAGACTAATAGGAGGGAATAATGGGAACTGGACTGCAGGCAAGACACGAGTTAGGAAGCTGATGCTCAAATCCGAAGAGAAAAATAGCTTGCCTAATGACACAGCTAGGACTTTGGAAGGAACTTATGATATTCCTGTCTCATTTCATCAACATAGAGAAATAGCAAATAAATTTTTATTTGGAAGAATTATTTTATTTCAAAGTAGTCAAAATTTCTGATAATTTTTAAAATAAGAGTAGGCAATAGAGTAAAATATATAGATGAAAGAGATTATATTCTGATCACCCACGAGCTCTTCTCTCGCCAGGCCCCTGTCAGCAGTGAGTACCCTGCCCCACTTCCGCCCTTGCGTGCATGTATGTGTACATCAGTCAGTCAGTTCAGTCGCTCAGTTGTGTCTGACTCTTTGCCACCCCATGAATTGCAGCATGCCAGGCCTCCCTGTCCATCACCAACTCCCGGAGTCCACCCAAACCCATGTCCATTGAGTCGGTGATGCCATCCAACCATCTCATCCTCTGTCATCCCCTTCTCCTCCTGCCCTCAATCCCTCCCAGCATCAGGGTCTTTTCAAATGAGTCAGCTCTTTGCATCAGGTGGCCAAAGTATTGGAGTTTCAGCTTCAGCATCAGTCCTTCCAACGATTATTCAGGGCTGATTTCCTTTAGGATTCACTAGTTTGATCTCCTTGCTATCTAAGGGACTCTCAACAGTCTCCTCCAGCACCACAATTCAAAAGGATCAATTCTTCAGTGCTCAGCCTTCTTTATGGTCCAGCTTTCACATCTGTACATAACTACTGGAAAAACCATGGCCTTGATTGTATGGACCTTTGTTGGCAAAATGATGTCTCTGCTTTTTAATACACTGTCTAGATTTTTCATAGCTTTTTTCCCAAGGAGCAAGCATTTTTTAATTTCATTGCTGAAGTCACCATCTGCAGTGATTTTGGAGCCCAAGAAAAGAAAATCTGTCATTGTTAACACTTTTCCCCCTTCTATTTGCTATGAAGTGATGGGACTGGATGCCACGATCTTAGTTTTTTTGAATGTTGAATTTTAAGCCAGCCTTTTCACTCTCTTCTTTCACCTCATCAAGAGGTTTTTACTTCCTCTTTGCTTTCTGCCTTTAGGGTGTCATCATCTGCATGTCTGAGGTTGTTGGTATTTCTCCTGGCAATCTTGATTTTGGCTTGTGATTCATTCAGTCTTGCATTTCACATAATGTACTCTGCACAGAAGTTAAACAAGCAGGGTGACAATATACAGCCTTGACATACTCCTTTCCTAATTTTGAACCAGTCCATTGTTTCATGTCTGATTCTAACTGTTGCTTCTTGACCTGCATACAGGTTTCTCAAGAGATAGGTAAGGTGGTCTGCTATTCCCATCTCTTTAAGTATTTTCCACAGTTTGTTGTGATCCACACAGTCAAAGGCTTTAGCATAGTCGATGAAGCAGAAGTAGACATTTTTCTGGAATTCCCTTGCTTTCTCTATTCTCCAACAAATGTTGGCAATTTGATCTCTAGTTCCTCTGTCTTTTCTAAATCTAGTTTGTACATCTGGAATTCCTCCGTTCACATACTGCTGAAGCCTAGCTTGAAGGATTTTGAGCATTAGCTTGCTTGCATATGAAATGAGCACAACTGTATGGTAATTTGAACATTCTTTGGCTTTGCTCCTCTTTGGAATTAGAATGAAAACTGACTTTTTTTTCTAGTCCTGTGGCCACTGCTGGGTTTTCCAAATCTGCTGACATATTGAGTGCAACCCTTTAATAGCATCATCTTTTACAATTTGAAGTAGCTCAGCTGGAATTCCTTCACCTCCACTAGCTTTGTTGATAGTAATGTTACCTAAAACCCACTCGATTCCACACTCCAAGATGTCTGACCCTAGGTGAGTGACCATAGCATCATGATTATCTGGGTCTTTAAGACCTCTTTGGATAGATCTTTTGTGTATTCTTGCCCCCGCTTCTTAATCTTTTCTGTTAGGTCCATAACATTTTTGTCCTTTATTGTGCCCATCTGGCATGAAATATTCCCTGCATATCTCCAATTTTCTTGAAAGATCTCTAGAGATGACGTGGGGGGCTCATATTCTGATGTCATGTATTTTTGCTTTTCACAGTGTCCATGGGGTTCTCTAGGCAAGAATACTGGCGTGGGTTGCCACTCTTTCCTCCAGTGGACCACAGTGTCAGAACTCTCCAGTAGGACATGTCCATCTTAGGTGGCCCTGCATGGCATGGCTCATACCTTCACTGAGTTATACAAACCCCTTTGCCATGACAAGGCTGTGATCCAGGAAGCGGTTTGATTTTTACACTTAGTTTTTTAATTCATTCCAAAATTACCTTGGTATATTGTTTGAAGTGAGACCACAATTTTTTTTTCTCCCAAAGTGTTGTTTGTTGAATAATTCATCCTTTCCTTACCATCATCATGTACCAAATTCTCTCACAGACATGTCTGTTTGGAATCTATTTTCTATTCCAGTGATTTATTTATCTATGGGTTTCCCAGATTGTGCAGCGGTAAAGAATTGCTTGCCAGTGTAGGAAATGCAAGAGGTGTGGGTTCGATCCCTGGGTCTGGAAGATCCCCTGGAGGAGGAAATGGCAACCCACTCCAGTATTCTTGCCTGGAGAATCCCATGGACAGAGGAGCCTGACAGGCTACAGTCCTTGGGGTCGCAAAGAGTCAGACACAGCTGATGAATAATTCATCCTTTCCTTACCATCATCATGTACCAAATTCTCTCACAGACATGTCTGTTTGGAATCTATTTTCTATTCCAGTGATTTATTTATCTATGGGTTTCCCAGATTGTGCAGCGGTAAAGAATTGCTTGCCAGTGTAGGAAATGCAAGAGGTGTGGGTTCGATCCCTGGGTCTGGAAGATCCCCTGGAGGAGGAAATGGCAACCCACTCCAGTATTCTTGCCTGGAGAATCCCATGGACAGAGGAGCCTGACAGGCTACAGTCCTTGGGGTCGCAAAGAGTCAGACACAGCTGAGCACAGCAGCGTTTCTCTATTATTATGGCTGCACCATACTGTTTTATTAAAGTTGCATGGTATTTTGATATCTTATAAGTAAGAGCCCAAGAGTGGTGGTTAGGATTATAGGAATCAGACCAAATATGACTCCAAACTCTGGAGAATAATAATCTATTTACTCTCAATGCTGCTTATGATCAGTGCATTCTGACATCAGCAGAATACCAGATTATGATTAAAAATTGACTTGGTGTTGACTTTCAGTGAGAGATGTGTATTAACCAATTTAGTTAAAAAAACGGAATTCTTTAAAACACCACTTTAAAAATTATCTTCTTTCTTATAAATAATTAACTTGGACACAGTGGTAGCTTTAATAAAGTTATGAATAAAAATACCTTTGGGAACTTGGTAACTGTCTCCTTCCACTGTGAACCAGCTCAAGTCCTGGGGTATAAAATGCTAATATTGTGGTGTGTTTTATAGCTGGCAGCTTAGACTGTGGGCAGCTCTTGAAGAAAGGAGAAGAGGACTGGGTATATAATGTGTATTTTTGAATCCTATATGAACAGCAATACCTGCGGTAACTGGGGATAAAGTCCAGAATGTAGAGTGCTTGGGAGAAATTGCAGCTGGCCCTGTGGATCCTTTGAATCAGTCAGTTGGAAAAATGCCATGAGCAAAACCTCTTGAATAAGCTAAAAGAAAATATTTACAAATATTAATATTATGTGGCTGAAATTATGTTTCCAGGCAAAATATGGTAAACTTAAAGTCACAGAATCTGATTCTGCAAGGGGACTCTGATGGATGGGCTACACAGGGAGATAAAATATACAAAGACTTGATTTGAACTCATAAGGAAGTTGGCACCAATTAACTGAAAAGCCAGATCTAGTTTGTATTTTAGGGCAATTTGAATTGTGAAGTCCAAGAGAAAGATTTTAAGAGTAAAACACTGGAATCACAAAATGTTCCTACTAGTTCAGCAAATACTAGTCAATAAGCAAAATGGCTATTTATCCTAAAAATAGTAGGCACTCATCATCATATACTACCCAATTTATTGGACACTGAATCTCTTTTAATAATACTTAGGGCCAACTTAATGCACATAGCTAGGGAAAAAAAAAAAAGTCTTGTTGAGGCATCCACAGACATCAATTCCTCATCACTGTTCCCTCTCCCTCCCTGGTGCTCTCTATCTCTCTTTCCCCCAAACACACACACAGACACACACCCAGTGCACTGAGAGAGAGCTGTCAGTCTTGGCAGGGTTAACCAGAGGCATAAGTAAGCATGGACTTGGTGACTCCCCTTTTCTCCTTTCCTTTAGTCACATAGCCAATCCTATTAAAATCTTCCTCTCTCGAGCTTTCCTTAGCTGTTTTCCCCCACCATTCCTGCTGTCACCATCCTTGTCTAGGCCTTGATGATAACAAGAGTGGACTAATTATCTTCTTTTATCAGCCTTCCTTCGACCAATCCATCAGCTTCTCCAATAACATATTTATTTTCTTGCATTGTAATCATCACCCCATCTCAAAATCTTGAATGGCCCCTATTTTCTGTAGACCAAAGACCGAACTCTTTATCATGGCCTTTCACAACCTGTTTCTAAATTACCAGTCTCATTACTGTACATAAAGTACAACACAATGAAGCAAACTCCCTGTTCATGGCTCCCCACAGTCTCCCTGCCCACTCTTCGCTTCCTGTTTCCACTGTTTTTTTTCACTTCCTTAAGAAAAAAAAAACTAAATCCTTTCCCTCAAGGTCCAATTTACAGTCTTTCTCTTTTCATGACCTTCCTTAACTTCTCCATGTAAACAGCTACTCCTTCCTCTGAACTGTTTTAACAAACCTAAGTCAAGTTGCTGCATAGTTATCCAAGTCTAAGCCCCAACCAGTAACGCTGAAGAAGCTGAACGGTTT
>SJXQ01007986.1:411286-424013 GCA_006408695.1 Aepyceros melampus | reverse complement strand
CTCTGCATTCAGATGCTTATATCTTTCCTTTTCTCCTTGGCTTTTTGCTTCTTTTCTTTTCACAGCTATTTGTAAGGTCGCCCCAGACAGCCATTTTACTTTTTTGCATTTCTTTGCCATGGGGATGGTCTTGATCCCTGTCCCTGTACAATGTCACGAACCTCATTCCATAGTTCATCAGGTACTCTATCTATTCAGATCTAGCCCCTTAAATCTATTTCTCACTTCCACTGTATAATCATCAGGGATTTGATTGAGGTCATACCTCAATGTTCTAGCGGTTTTCCCTCTTTTCTTCAATTTAAGTCTGAATTTGGCAATGAGGAGTTAATGATCTGAGTCACAGTCAACTCCTGGTCTTGTTCTGGTTATATAGAGCTTCTCCATCTTTTGTTGCAGAGAATATAATCAATCTGATTTCGGTGTTGACCATCTAAAATAAATAGTAAATTAAAAAAAATAAAATAAAATCAAGAAATAAGGAACAAAGAGGCATTTTGGTATATTCAAAAAGGAATGTTTTTTCATAGAGGAAAGTTCAGTTTAGTCACAGTTGTGTCATTTTCCCTCTTTTCTTCAATTTAAGTCTGAATTTGGCAATGAGGAGTTAATGATCTGAGTCACAGTCAACTCCTGGTCTTGTTCTGGTTATATAGAGCTTCTCCATCTTTTGTTGCAGAGAATATAATCAATCTGATTTCGGTGTTGACCATCTAAAATAAATAGTAAATTAAAAAAAATAAAATAAAATCAAGAAATAAGGAACAAAGAGGCATTTTGGTATATTCAAAAAGGAATGTTTTTTCATAGAGGAAAGTTCAGTTTAGTCACAGTTGTGTCTGGCTCTGCAACCCCATGGACTGCAGCATGCCAGGCTTCCCTTTCCATCACCAATTAGCATAGCCTGTTCAAACTCATGTCCATCAAGTCAGTAATGCCATCCAACCATGTCATCCTCTGTTGTCCCTTTTTCCTCCTGCCTTCAGTCTTTCCCAGCATCAGGGTCTTTTCTAAGGAGTCAGTTCTTCAAATCAGGTGGCTAAAGTATTGGTGTTTCAGCACCAGTTCTTCCAATGAGTATTCGGGACTGATTTCCTTTAGGATTAACTGGTGTGATCTTGCAGTCCATGGGACTCTCAAAGATCTTCTCTAACAGTACAGTTCAAAAGCATCAATTCTTCAGCACTCAGCTTTCTTTATAGTCCATCTCTTACACGCATACATGACTACTGGAAAAACCATAGCATTGGTTAGATGGACCTTTGTCAGCAAAATAATATCTCTGTTTTTTAATATTACTGTCTAGGTTGGTCATAGTTTTTCTTCCCCAGAGCAACCATCTTTTATTTTATTTTTATTTTTAGTTATTTGTCAGTTTTTATATTATTTTATTTTTACTTTATTTTACATTACTGTATTGGTTTTGCCATACATGAATCTGTCTTGGGTGTACATGAGTTCCCAATCCTGAACCACCCCCTCAACCTCCCACCCCATATCAACTCTCTGGATCATCCCCGTGCACCAGTCCCAAGCATCCTATATCCTGTATTGAACACAGACTGGTGATTCGTTTCATACATGATAGTATACATGTTTCAGTGCCATTCTCCCAAATCATCCCACCCTCTCCCTCTCCCTCAGAGTCCAAAAGTCCGTTCTATACATCTGTGTCTCTTCTGTTGTCTCACATACAGGGTTATCATTACCATCTTTCTAAATTCCATATATATGTGTTAGTATACTGTATTAGTGTTTTTCTTTCTGGCTTACTTCACTCTGTATAATCGGCTCCAGTTTCATCCATCTCATTAGAACTGATTCAAATTTATTCTTTTTAATGGCTGAGTAATACTCCGTTGTGTATATGTACCACAGCTTTCTGATCCATTCATCTGCTGATGGACATCTAGGTTGTTTCCATGTCCTGGCTATTATAAACAGTGCTGCAATGAACATTGGGGTACATGTGTCTCTTTCAATTCTGGTTTCCTCGGTGTGTATGCCCAGCGGTGGGATTGCTGGGTCATATGGCAGTNTGGCTGAGTAATACTCCATTGTGTATATGTACCACAGCTTTCTTATCCATTCATCTGCTGATGGACATCTAGGTTGCTTCCATGTCCTGGCTATTATAAACAGTGCTGCAATGAACATTGGGGTACATGTGTCTCTTTCAATTCTGGTTTCCTCGGTGTGTATGCCCAGCGGTGGGATTGCTGGGTCATATGGCAGTTCTATTTGCAATTTTTTAAGGAATCTCAACACTGTTTCCCATAGTGGCTGCACTAGTTTGCATTCCCACCAACAGTGTAGGAGGGTTCCCTTTTCTCCACACCCTCTCCAGCATTTATTGCTTGCAGACTTTTGGATCACAGCCATTCTGACTGGTGTGAAATGGTACCTCATTGTGGTCTTGATTTGCATTTCTCTGATAATAAGTGATGTTGAGCATCTTTTCATGTGTTTGTTAGCCATCCGTATGTCTTCTTTGGAGAAGTGTCTATTTAGTTCTTTGGCCCATTTTCTGATTGGGTCATTTATTTTTCTGGAATTGAGCTGCATAAGCTGCTTGTATATTTTTGAGATTAGTTGTTTGTCAGTTGCTTCATTTGCTATTATATTCTCCCATTCAGAAGGCTGTCTTTTCATCTTGCTTATAGTTTCCTTTGTTGTGCAGAAGTTTTTAATTTTAATTAGATCCCATTTGTTTATTTTTGCTTTTATTTCCAGTATTCTGGGAGGTGGATCATTGAATGTTGAGCTTTAAGCCAACTTTTTCACTCTTTCCTTTCACTTTCGTCAAGTGGGTCTGCAGGTTATTCGCTTTCTTCCATAAGGATGGTGTTATCTGCATATCTGAGGTTATTGATATTTCTTCTGGGAATCTTAATTCCAGCTTGTGCCTTTTTCAGTCCAGCGTTTCTCATGATGTACTCTGCATAGGAGTTAAATAAGCATGGTGACAATATACAGCCTGATTTGGAACCAGTCTGTTGTTCCATGTCCAGTTCTAACTGTTGCTTCCTGACCTGCATATAGATAAGAGGCAGGTCAGGTGGTCTGGTATTCCCATCTCTTTCAGAATTTTCCAAAGTTTGTTGTGGTCCACACTGTGAAAAGCTTTGGCATAGTCAATAAAGCAGAAGTAGATATTTTTCTGGAACTCTCTTGCTTTTTCAGTGATCCAACAGATATTGGCAAGTTGATCTCTGGTTCCTCTGCCTTTTCTAAATCCAACTTGAACATGAGGAAGTTCACAATTCACATACTGTTGAAGCCTGGCTTGGAGAATTTTGAGATTACTTTGCTAGTGTGTGAGATGTGTGCAACTGTGTGGTAGTTTGAGCATTCTTTGGCATTGCCTTTCTTTGGGATTGGAATGAAAACTGACGTTCTCCAGTCCTGTGGCCACTGCTGAGTTTTCCAAATTTGCTGGCATATTGAGTGCAGCACTTTCACAGCATCACCCTTTAGGACTTGAAGTAGCTTAACTGGAATTCCATCACCTCCACTTGCTTTTTTCATAGTGAATCTTCCTAAGGCCCGCTTGACTTCACATTCCAGGATGTCTGGCTCTAGATGAGTGATCACACCATCATGATTTTCTGCTCATAAAGATCTTTTTTGTACAGTTCTTCTTTGTATTCTTGCCACCTCTTCTTAATATCTTCTGCTTCTGTTAGGTCCATACCATTCTGTCCTTTATTGAGCCCATCTTTGCATGAAATTTTCCCTTGGTTTCTCTAATTATCTTGACAAGATCTCTAGTCTTTCCCATTGTATTGTTGTCTTCTATTTCTTTGCATTGATATCTGAGGATGGTTTTCTTATCTCTCCTTGCTATTCTTTGGAACTCTGCATTCAAATGGGTATATCTTTCCTTTTCTCCTTTGCCTTTAGATTCGCTTCTATTCACAGCTATTTGTAAGGCCTCCTCAAACAAACATTTTGCCTCTTTGCATTTTTTCTCCCTTGGGAATGGTCTTGATCCCTGTCTCCTGTACAGTGTCACAAACCTCATTCCATAGTTCTTCAGTCATTCTCTCTATCAGATCTAATTCCTTGACTCTATTTTTTACTTCCACTGTATAATCTTATGGGGTTTGATTTAGGTCATACCTGAATGGTCTAGTAGTTTTCCCTACTTTCTTCAATTTAAGTCTGAATTTGCCAATAAGGAGTTCCTGGTCTATGCCACAGTCAGCTCCCAGTCTTGTTTTTGCTGACTGTATAGAACTTGTCCACCTTTAGCTGCAGAGAATGTAATCAGTCTGATTTCAGTATTGACCATCTGGTGATATCCATGTGTAGAGTCTTCTCTTGTGTTGTTGGAAGAGGGTATTTGCTATGACCAGTGAATTCTCTTGGCAAAACTCTATTAGCCTTTGCCCTGCTTCATTCTGTACTCCAAGGCCAAATTTTCTTGTTACTCCTTTCTTGACTCCCTACTTTTGTATTCCAGTCCGCTATAATGAAAAGGACATCTTTTTTGGGTGTTAGTTCTAGAAGGTCTTGTAGGTCTTCATAGAACCATTCAACTTCAGCTTCTTCAGCACTACTGGTTGGGGCATAGACTTGGATTACAGTGATATTGAATGGTTTGCCTTGGAAATGAACAGAGATCATTCTGTCGTTTTTGAGATTGTATCCAGGTCCTGCATTTCAGACTCTTTGGTTCACTCTTATGGCTACTCCATTTCTTCTATGCTCCATTTTTTGATAGATTTATCCATATCCATCTAAAGAATATTCCATTTCTTTGATTGATTTATGAAAGGAATGCATATTGCAACTTAAAAGAGTCTTTTGCTTCCAATAGAAATTCATTAAAAGTATATGATGAATGAGGGAAATTGCTATATTTAGGTTAATAAAAATGCACAAATATATAAAAGTAGTTACTAGGAAAATTGAAAGTGAAACCAGTACAGTATAACTCTCAGACAATGCCTCTAAGAAATCTTTGGTACAAAAATAGAAAAATGAATAATCTGGTTTCTGGTATTCTCTAATAAAGGTTAGAGTGGATACACTTTGAAGAAGTGCCTTCTTGAATTGTCTATATACATGAAAAAGAATGGTGCATTTAAATATGCACATATTCTTATGGAAAAGAATATATGTGTGTATATATAACAATCATTTTGCTGTACTCCAAAAACTGACACAGCGTAAATCAACCATACTTCAATAAAAAATGTACATCTTCCCCAAAGCATCTAAATTTCTATAAACACTGAGCAGAAGAGCAAATGCATACCTATTTTAGAGCATGCTTTTAAAAAGTAAGGTAGAGTTTGATACATATCTGAACAATGTTGAGTTTCTTAATTTGAGGGGCTGGGTTCAATCTCTCGTTTGGGAATATCCTCTGAAGAAGGGAAAGGCTACCCACTCCAGTATTCTGGCCTGGAGAATCCTGTATAGTCCATGGGGTTGCAAAGAGTCAGACACGACTGAGTGACTTTCACTTTCACTATAAATTTCAGCATGGATCTAAAATTTCCTTTTGTGATTTGTTCTAAATTTACTTGTTATTCAGTATCAACAATTCCTTATCTCTCCTTATCTCTCTGCAGGTCTTTTAGACACCTGTTTTTTCTCACACATACATACTCCCTGTTTTTGTTGTTCAGTTGCTCAGTTGTGTCCAACTCTTTCAACCCCCTGGACTGCAGCACACCAGGCTTCCTCTCTTCCAGTAGAGGAGACAGTCCTCTACTGTCTCCTGGAGTTTCTTATACTCATGTCTATTGAGTCAGTGAGGCCATCCAACCATCTCATCCTCTATTGACCCCTTCTCCTCTTGCTTTCAGTCTTTACCAGCATCAGGGTCTTTTCCAGTAAGTCAGCTCTTCCTATCAGGTGGCCGAATGACTGGAGTTTCTGCTTCAGCATCAGTGCTTTCAATGAATATTCAGAGTTGGTTTCCTTTAGGATTGACTGGTTTGATCTCCTTGCATAGTTCCTATAGCATGACAAACTGTCCAGTTTAGCCTTTTCAATCAACCTGATTCTACTGCCTTTCCCCACAAATGTTGGTAGTGGGTAGAAGTTGTTTTAAAGATTTGACAGTGTAAAACCCTGGAAGTTATTTCCTCATTCATAAAGAGGTATCTTCCTTTTTTTCTTCCCAAACCTCTCTCTTAACCATCTTCACGGTATTGTTTCTCCACAGTTGTGTAAAGATTGAAAGTATTGCTTAAATTTAAGAGAAAGATTCTTTCTAAATACTTAAAGAGTATTTAAGTCAAATATATACAAAGATTTTGTATAGGAATGTTAGATGGTTATTTGATATCCTAATCTAAATTTTGTCTGTAAAGAAAAAACTCAAGTGACTTTCTTAACCTCAAGATTATAAAGTAGACTAAGAATTTCTTTATGTTGTGGTCTCTGCCAGGGTTGGAAAATAATTTCCAGACAGACAGAATGAGAGGGAAATAAAGTTTATTAGAGTGGGCCACTATTAGAACAGCAGGCCAGCTCAAGGGAGGACCAACCTTGAACAGGGCTCCTTAGTCCATTTTTATAACCAGATTACAAGGAGTGGGATAGGGGTCTTGTGGGTCATTTGCTGATTGGATGAGGCACGTATACTGGGTGTGGGAAAGAATAAGCCAAATACCTTCTCCCTGTGGCATAGGAGGGGAGACAAGTTATACTGCTCAGGAGAACCAGAAATCAGTTAATCTTTACAATGTGGGGGAGGGAAGGACAATAAAGATCTGTTTTTTGTTCTTTTTTTTTTTCATTCCTCATTCCAAGACCCTCCTTATTTGCTTGTTTGTTTGTTTTTTTTCCCTATACTTTTATCCTTGGGACACCAAACTTTATTTTTTGAAAAAAATTTAAAAAAGCAAAAGCAGTTTGTATCTTGCTTCTTTTTCCTATTGGTGCTTTCATTCCTGTGAACATTTTTTTGGATTTTTCTGAACAGCCAGGTTCTTAAAAATGTAATTGTCAAACCTTGATAAACATCTTCCCTTTCTATTTCTACCTGAGTATACTCTTTATGCAGATGTTTCTATTCATTAAAATCACACACATATATATATATGAAGAACATGTATATATATGTATATAATTGCTTTTATTATTTCGTTTGGATTATTACTTGTCGTTTAATGTTAAAATAGGACAACTGTTAAACTAATCAAGCAGTTAGAGTTGCCCTTAGGATTGATACTGTTTGATTGGATCATCAAGGTTCTTGCTAGCGAAGGCTGGAATGCCTGATTTTCAACCAAAAATAAGTCAAGATGAGGGCACAGTGATTGAAAAGCAAAGAGTTGGATGAATGAATCCTCCCAGTCCAGATTTCCCTGGTTCATCATGTTAAATTTTCCATTGATTTTTCTGTCTTAAAATCATCAAATTAAAAAAAAAAAATCTTCCAAGTACAAATGTGCAGTTAATTATAGAAGTCAGTGCAGTTTTGAAGTTTTTAAATGCAGTTGATTTTATTGAAAGTTGAAACTGGATAATAATTTTAAGGTCAGGACTCAATTATTTGGCTAAAGGCTGTACTCCTGGCTTATTTATTACAATTTTATAAAACTAAATTCAACTTTTACTACTTTGGTAAAATAGAGATCTTCAATATTCTCAAAGTGTTAATAAAAGCAAGATAAATCTCAGTGGTGTTAAAACTGTCTTCAGCAGCCAAAATAAAACTGAGTAGGAATAAAAATAGTCCAGATTTGACTCCTTTCAAGCTCAGATCTGTTTTATTGGTGCTTTGGTAAAGATTGGAAGTAACTTTTATATGATCTCTTTTTTTTGCAGTGGAAAGAGTTTGGAGGTTTCATAGACAGGTATTAAATGTTAATGCGTTTGTCTGTCTATTTGTGCCTTTTAACTATCCTATATATTTATTTTCAGGATGATACCAGCATAACCATGTGGAACCCAATCTTACGTCCAACACTGACAATAAATTAATTCAGTCTTCTCTCAGTAATAGCACTACTGAGATATAGAGAGCCCCATAGCACATCAGTATTTTTTAACTAATTGGAAAATCAGTAAAGACCCATTTTTATTACTATACCATAAGTAGCATTTGTGAAGTAAATATTAACTAATTCTTTGTGGCACAGTCTTTTAAATTTAGATGTCTGCATGGAAATGAGTTACAGTTTCCATTCAAAATTAATTTCCCAACCTGTTCTTTACATATTATGTAGTCAAGTGGGCCTTGGAAAGCATCACTACGAACAAAGCTAGTGGAGGTAATGGAATTCCAGTTGAGCTATTTCAAATCCTGAAAGATGATGCTGTGAAAGTGCTGCACTCAATATGCCAGCAAATTTGGAAAACTCAGCAGTGGCCACAGGACTGGAGAATGTCAGTTTTCATTCCAATCCCAAAGAAAGGCAATGCCAAAGAATGCTCAAACTACCACATAGTTGCACTCATCTCACATGCTAGTAAAGTAATGCTCAAAATTCTCCAAGCCACGCTTCAGCAATACGTGAACCGTGAACTTCCTGAGGTTCAAGCTGGTTTTCGAAAAGGCAGAGGAACCAGAGATCAAATTGCCAACATCCGCTAGATCATGGAAAAAGCAAGAGAGTTCCAGAAAAACATCTATTTCTGCTTTATTGACTATGCCAAAGCCTTTGACTGTGTAGATCACAATAAACTGTGGAAAATTCTGAGAGATGGGAATACCAGACCATCTGACCTGCCTCTTGAGAAACCTGTATGCAGGCCAGGAAGCAACAGTTAGAACTGGACATGGAACAACAGACTGGTTCCAAATAGGAAAAGGAGTATGTCAAGACTGTATATTGTCACCTGATTATTTAACTTACCTACAGAGTACATCATGAGAAATACTGGGCTGGAAGAAGCACAAGCTGGAATCAAGATTGCCAGGAGAAATATCAATCACCTCAGATATGCAGATGACACCACCCTTATGGCAGAAAGTGAAGAGGAGCTAAAAAGCCTCTTGATGAAAGTGAAAGAGGAGAGTGAAAAAGTTGGCTTAAAGCTCAGCATTCAGAAAATGAATATCATGGCATCTGGCCCCATCACTTCATGGGACATAGATGGGGAAACAGTGGAAACAGTGTCAGACTATTTTTTTGGGCTCCAAACTCACTGCAGGTGACTGAAGCCATGAAATTAAAAGGCGCTTACTCCTTGGAAGAAAAGTTTTGACCAACATAGATAGCATATTCAAAAGCAGAGACATTACTTTGCTGACTAAGGTCCGTCTAGTCAAGGCTGTGGTTTTTTCCAGTGGTCATGTATGGATGTGAGAGTTGGACTGTGAAGAAAGCTGAGTGCTGAAGAATTGATGCTTTTGAACTGTGGTGTTGGAGAAGACTCTTGAGAGGCCCTTGGTCTGCAGGAGATCCAACCAGTTCATTCTGAAGGAGATCAACCCTGGGATTTCTTTGCAAGGAATGAGTCTAAAGCTGAAACTCCAGTCCTTTGGCCACCTCATGTGAAGAGTTGACTCATTGGAAAAGACTCTGATGCTGGGAGGGAT
This sequence comes from Aepyceros melampus, assembly GCA_006408695.1. Lineage (NCBI taxonomy): Eukaryota > Metazoa > Chordata > Mammalia > Artiodactyla > Bovidae > Aepyceros > Aepyceros melampus. The sequence continues at coordinate 414,505 of SJXQ01007986.1, read as the reverse complement.
TGGGGGCAGGAGGAGAAGGGGATGACAGAGGATGAGATGGCTGGATGGCATCTCTGACTCGATGGTCATGAGTCTGAGTGAACTCCGGGAGTTGGTGATGGACAGGGAGGCCTAGCGTGCTGTGATTCATTGGGTCGCAAAGAGTCGGACACGACTGAGCGACTGAACTGAACTGAACTGAAAGGAGGAATTCAGGCCCATCCTTTGAGCGGTTTGAATGATATAAATAAATGAGTGAAAACATCCATCATGTCTGTATGAGAATATGAAGCAGTTTTATTTCACCTCATAGTATGGAACAAAGTATAGCAGAGTAGAAAATATCACCATTGGCAAAATTGTATTGAAATAAAATATAATAGTATTCCCCACAATTTTCATGTTAGAGAATATATTGTATATCGTTTCCAAAGCATGTTCACATTTATTTCTCATCTCATAGCAGCCCTCACACATAGGAGAAATGAGATACAGAGACTGAAGTGAGAAACTCAAGTCTGCAGAACTGCTACATGTAGACGTGTATTCTCCACATGGGGATTAGACTTATTTAGTTCATCTCACTTTTTGTTTCCTCGTCTTTGTTCCAGTAAAATGAGATCACATTGGACAATCTAACAGCTCATTCATGGCTACTCTGCAGCTATCCACTGCGTAAGTTTTCAGCTCTTTTCTTTAATAGTGTTCTGCCTGTTGGAAGTTATGGTACACATTTGTAAAAGACACGGCAACACAGTTGAATAAAGCTATAAACAACAAGAGGGTAATAAGAGGATAGATTTGGGTGTAATCCTTGTGGATATAAATTAACACTCTTAAAATGTAGAAACTGCTGAAAGTAAAATATTGATAGAACGTGAAATTGCTGTACAATCCCAACCCATGGGGTCACAAAGAGTTGGACATAGTGATTGAAAAACAAACTCCAATAATATACATATGTATATTATTATGCATATATAAGATCCAACTATGTATGTCTGGAAAATATTTGGAATACTCCTATTTATTGGTTGTGAAAATAGGAAACAGTTTGCCCTAGTAAATGTCTTGGGAAAAGAAACGCTTTATTAAAGACTGTAAGACTTCATTCTGTTTTTTACATTAACTTAGCAGGGCCCATAAATGTGAGTACTGCCATATAAAAATATCATTACTACACTTAGAATTCAATATTTTTTAATGCATTGGAAGCTTTGATTTTATACTTTGATTTTTAAATCTTTTTTTAGAAAGCTGAATTTCTGAAAGGAACCAGTCGGAGTTAAAGAAACAAATAATAATAATAAAGAAGTCAGAATATGGGAATCCTTTATCAAACTTGTTGACTTAATAGCCACATACTTTCGACAAGTTACCCTGAACTTCAATTTCATCATTTGTAAATGAGAAAAGAATTCCTTTATTATTGGAATGTTGTCAGTATGAAATAGAATACAGGGCTTTGAGACCATTAAGCCTCACTTTGAGATGCTATAACACTTATTTTAAAGCAACTTCCACTGTTTTCAACAACAGCAAAAAGATATTGTGGTAAGCATACTTTAAAAGGGCTTAAAATATTTCAGGCCCAGTGATACATCCAACTTTTTATTCTCTCCTTTCTTTGTGAAAAAAATTAAAACACTTTACTTTTTTATGCAATTAAAATTACCAAAAAATTATAAAATTTTTTATAAAAGAAATGAAAACTTAAAATGATTCAGTAGTCTTCCCAGTTCCAGCCTTGTCTGTCTCTCTGTCTGTCAATCTGATCCCTTGAATCTATTTGTCACTTCCACTGTATAATCATAAGGGATTTGATTTAGGTGATACCTGAATGGTCTAGTAGTTTTCCCTACTTTCTTTAAGTCTGAATTTGATCTGAGCCACGGTCTTGTTTTTGCTAACTGTATAGAGCTTCTCCATCTTCAGCTGCAAAGAATATAATCAATCCAATTTCGGTATTGACCGTCTGGTGATATCGCTGTATACAGTCATCTCTTGTGTTGGTGGAACAGGGTGTTTGCTAGGAGCATTGTCTTCTCTTGGAAAAACTCTTGTTAGCCTTTGGCCTGCTTCATTTTGTACTCCAAGGCCAAACTTGTCTGTTACTCCAGGTATCTCTTGACTTCCTACTTTTGCATTCTAGTCCCCTGTAATGAAAAGGAAATCTTTTTTTGTTGTTAGTTTTAGAAGATCTTGTAGGTCTTCATAGAACAATTCAACTTCAGCTTCTTCAGCATTAGGGTTAGGGCATAGACTTTGATTACTGTGATATTGATTGGCTTGGCTTAGAAACGAACAAATAAATTCTCAAAGTGAGGTTTCAACGATACATGAACCAAGAACTTCCAGATGTTCAAGCTGGATTTAGAAAACACAAGGAACAAGAGATCAAATGGCCAACATCTGTTGGATCATTGAAAAAGCAAGAAAGCTCCAGAAAGACATCTACTTCTGCTTTATTGACTATGCCAAAGCCTTTGACTGTGTGGATCACCACAAAATGTGGAAAATTCTTAGAGATGGAAATACCAGACCACCTTGCTTGCCTCCTGAGAAATCTGTATGCAGGTCAAGAAGCAACCATTAGAACCAGACAGGGAACAGCAGACTGGTTCCAAATTGGGAAAGGAGTACATCCAGGCTGTATATTGTCCCTTGCTTATTTAACTTACATGCAGAGTAATGAGAAATGCCATGCTGGAAGAAGCACAAGCTACAATCAAGACTGCCAGTAGAAATATCAATAACCTCAGATATGCGTAAGACACCACCCTTATGGCAGAAAATGAGAGGAACTAAAGAGCCTCTTGATGAAGGTGAAAGAGGAGAGTGAAAAAGCTGGCTTGAAACTCTGCATTCAGAGAACTAAGATCATGACATATGGTTCCATTACTTCATGGCTAATAGATGGGGAAACAATGGAAACCATGACAGACTATTTTTTTGGGCTCCAAAATCACTCCAGATGGTGACTGTGGCCACTCTCCGACATAAATCACAGCAGGATCCTCTATGATCCACCTCTCAGAATACTGGAAATAAAAGCAAAAATAAACAAATGGGATCTAATTAAAATTAAAAACTTCTGCACAACAAAGGAATCTATAAGCAAGATGAAAAGAGAGCCTTCTGAATGGGAGAATATAATAGCAAATGAAGCAACTGACAAACAACTAATCTCAAAAATATACAAGCAACTTATGCAGCTCAATTCCAGAAAAATAAATGACC